>NIPQ01102426.1:0-17895 GCA_002806875.1 Lepidotrigona ventralis hoosana
TCAAAATTAAAACAAACTAGCCAAATAAGATGAATTAAATATGTACTTCTTACGAATTTAATAATTTTGTAAAAAAATTTATTCTAAAAATAATTAGCTCGTGAATCTTGAACATTACCTAAAAAGCATTAGTGGTTATTTGCATTGCCTATCGAGTCAATATTACAACTGGTACTGTAATTTGAGTCATACCACAAATAATGCGATCTGCTTTGAATTAAGGTTCGTTGCTATCAAAGTTTTGAAAAATTGGATAAAGATAATGGAATATATAGCGAGCTATTTTCTTTTTATTTTTAGTATGTCAACTCAGTCCGATTTCAACCCTATGGTTTGATATAATAAAAATCAACGATCGTCTTTAATTATCAATCAAGAGGGTAAAAAAGAAAAAGAAAAAAGAAAAAAATCGTGTCAGCGTGTCGTTAGAAAACAATAAGACTCAATTGACTGGAAATCGAGGAGGGTATCAGCTGATTTACCGTGGCCAATTACAAAAACGGGCCGCGTGCCTGGCGCGGGCCGCAAACAACGGGCGCATTACATAAAGTAATTATAAAATGCTCCGTTATTAATATAATCGATCGGTTACCGGACTCCATTAAATAATTGTATAGAATTGCAGCTGCGACGCGATTAATGCCGGCGCACAGTATAAGCTGGCTGCCGATAAATAACGCTAATTACGTAACCGAGACAATTAACGTAGCGTAGAATTCAAAATGCAACTCGACCAATCTTTCGAGTCTCTCTCGGCGATCGTTTCTCTTTCTTTCCCGATTCTTTCTTTTTCTCCTCTTTTTTCCTCTTTTGTCGACCGCGATGAAAGCCAAAGGGTAGCCGGAATCGGTAGCCGAGGCAATTGCCCTTGGGGTAGGGATGAAACTATAGGGACGACAGGAGATGGAGGTGAAGAAGGCTTCGTTTAATATCCAATTTCCGAGACGTCAATCCTTTAACAAATTACCGGTCATCTCTACCGTGTTCCAACATGTGCAGCCCATCTCATTTCCCGTCTTTTCCATACGGTCGCGAGGAAACGTGTGCGTGCACGCGTGCCTAAAATTCCGTGATACCGATCCACCACCGTGGGGTTACGTTCTACGGATGTTCTCCGAACGTAGGCGCGTTTAGTCGTAGAAGCATGGGAAATAGTCGAAACACGTGTACTCTGTAGGACTTTTGTGAGCTTCTGGCGGAAATTTTTAATTTTCGAAATTTCATGAATACCTATGTGAATATTTAATATAAAAAAAAGTATTAACGAGTACTTTTTTTTTTATACTAAACGTAAGGTGTGCTTTTACAGAAATTTGTTTTTTTAAATGGCATGTATTTCGTGCAGTTAATCTTCCGTAAGAAATGAAAATTGAAGTATCTTTTCAGTGACCCATTCGATTTATTCTACAAAGTAAGAAGATATAATAAAATACAATATAATAAGATACAATAAAAATTTTCGGAGTAAAGTAAGACGGAGTAATCGACGCTATTCCATTAAACAAAAAAATTGTCAAAAATCTTTCAAATTAAGAAACACAAAAGTATTCCTCCCCGAAATGTTAATTCTTAATTTCCAAGTATGTCGCTATTTTCATTTCCCGAGCATGTATTTTCCTTCGGAAGGAAGAAAGTTCACAGAGAGAATCTTTTCCCCGGGAAAAATTGAAATTAGAGTGGCGCGATCGTCTGCTGGTTAACATTCGCGTTCTCTGACGGTTGACGTTTCGTCGGTTTGGAGGCAGCCGATGAAAATTGCTTACTTAATGGAAGCCGGGCTCTGCCTTTATGGTCTCCCTTCGGCCCCGGCTCAAAATGATTTAATGAATCATTAATGCAGAATCGATATTATAATAACCGTGGGTGATGGATGCTTTTCGTTTAATATAATTTCTTTCCACATAATTATCCGGTCGGTTGTATCGATCGATTCCCTCATCGCGATCGCCGTCTCTCTCCTTTGATCGCACCTACTTGAACCAGGTTTTTCCAGGTTCCCCGTTATAATCGACGGCTTTGTAACCAAAGATCGCGCCAACTATCCCGCATTTTTTTCGTCCCTTTGTGCGTTTTTCTGAAACACTTGGGCCCATAGGGTTGCAGCGATCGTTGGTTGATGAGAAAGTCGCCGCGAGATAGCGAGCTCATTTATACCAGGCTACGTGCTTGCGAAGTAAAACTGTTGAAAAATGATATCTGAATACTCTCGGTCTCGACCCGTCTACCATCCACCATAACGCTTACCACGTTTACCATCGTCATATCACCACGTTCTCTTTCACTCTCTCTCTCTTTCTGTTTCTCGCGTTTGCTCTTTCTCTCGCTCGATTCCGCTGTTTTCGTCTTCGTTGCATCGATACTTTTCGCTCTATCCTTCCACTTTGCCCCTTCTTTTTCTCGCCAACCCTCGCGACGTGGCCTCATATAGCAGATAGGTAATTCTACCCACGCGCGTTCGTCCTCGCCACGACAGCAACTATGAAAATATCTGGAATTCCATTTGGCAAACTATGACAAAGCTATTTTGGCGAACGCGCTTGCCCGATTGGAACGATCATATTGAAATTGAACTTGAGTATTTTGTTTGAGTTTCTTACGANTATTGAAATTGAACTTGAGTATTTTGCATTAACAAGAGTGTTTGAGTTTCTTACGAGCGGTAAGGAATCTTTCTATTTTCTTTCATTTCTTTGCTGTATATAGTTTCGCTGTACGATCTTTCGAAGCGAGACTGATTCTTCAGATTTTTGCTACAAATTAAGAAAGCTAGACACTGTCCTCGCCAACAGGTTCACTCTGTTAAAAAATCTTCAGTGAGAAAATTTTGAGATTCAAGCAATTAAGAGGATAGTTTTATATATATTTTTTTCTGTTGAGGAAGTTTAAAGATTAGAGAATAAAACACGTTATAATTGTTTAAAAATGAATGAAGTTACAATTAATGTGGGAGCGAAACGTTACATGAAAATTGGAACGAAGAAGCTTAGTTTTTGTACTTGCTTTAATAATTTAGTTCTCCGCTTCTCAGAATATATACAAGTATATCGAATAAAATTGAACACGATATTGTATTTAAAGGTATAAAGTAATATTATTTTTCGTAAAAATTTTTACTAACTCTATAAGTTATAAGAATTAATTTTATTATATTTGTCATAATTCATATCTCGTCTCATGCTGTCGTGGGGAGTAGCCCTTTATAATTCTCCAAAACAGACTCCTCTATGAATACCTTTGATGTCAAGTTCACCACAGTGTGATACTTCGTCCTGGTTTCATAAAAGATTAATGGATAACTTCCTTTCTGAATTATCTTTCGTTTGAACTGGCACAAGAGATGTACATACCCTCCAAGAAATCATCTCTGTTCAAAGATATTTGTCGGTGTCAACAGGTTGGCAAAATCTGTATCTAAAATCAAAATTTTATCTTAAAAAATTCTTTTGCGAATTCTTTTGCCTAAGAGGCAATGAACTGAAGGCGCTATAACAAAAAAGCTATAAAAAGTAAAAGTATGTACTCGTATAAAATATGACATTAATTTCAAACTAGCTTTAAATTTCGGGCTATTGCTAAACGATACAAAGGAGCCGTTCAGTTCGTCTCGTAACATCGAAAAATCAATGAGAGAGGTTGAAGTAGAAATCTTTCCTTCCCGTTGCAAACGTCTCAATCGGCAGTAATGCTCCCCGAAGTCGAGAAAACCGCAAGCACCCGCCGGTATGTTCCGGGCGGCGTGCGACGATAGCTCAGCTAACCATAGAAAAGAGGACAAGGAGTCGTGGCGTGCAGCCACATCTGAACGTAAGGG
Source organism: Lepidotrigona ventralis hoosana (assembly GCA_002806875.1). Classification (NCBI taxonomy): domain Eukaryota; kingdom Metazoa; phylum Arthropoda; class Insecta; order Hymenoptera; family Apidae; genus Lepidotrigona; species Lepidotrigona ventralis. Next base: position 3,812 of record NIPQ01102426.1, read on the forward strand.
CAGTCAGACTGTCGGCAAAAAAAGAGTCGGACGAAGGTTAGATTAATGGTTGAGAAATGCAAATTGTCCGGTAACCCCTAGAGCGGGCCAGGCGGCCCTCTGGTGGGTGGATAGCGGCGTCTCACCCGCTTACCAACCAGCAAAAACCCCTTAGAAATATATCGTAGGTCATTTCCCTTGCTAAACTCGAGGAAAAAAAATTACCAGCGAACCCCGGAGCCGAGCGTGCTACATCCGACGAACCCATGCCACCGGCCACCACCGTGCACAACCCCTCTTCCCACCTTGTTGGGCCGCCACCCTCTCTGGCCACCCACGTGTGCAACCACCCATCCAGCTCTCCCCCCCTCCTCCCTCCGTTCCTCGTCCAGCCGCCCACACACGGACGTGGCCAGAGCGTGTCCAGAAAGCAGACCAACCGACCACATAGCACGGCCGCTGGCCGCTGCTGCCTCCCGGCGCCTTTTCCGCCGCGTGTTCCACGCGCCTCCGCGGAGTAGAAGCGCAAGGTATATGTATGTATATATACATATATGTATATATATATATATATGCGGTCCACGGAACAGAAAAATGGCCGCGAATTTGTTTTGCAAGAGGGGGGTAGTCGCGGAACAGGGTGGTAGAGAAGGAGGGAAAAAGAAGAGGGGCCGAAGAGGCGGAGGCACGAGGGTGAAGGCGACCAGGAGGAGAGAACGCGTACACCAGGGAGCCAGAAGGGGAGAGATGGACGAAATTGGACGAGAGGAAAACGGAGGGTGTGTGTGTGTGTGTGTGCGTGTGGTACACAGAGCGAGAAGCGAGGAACACCGGCCGCGTGTGTGTGGAATTCGTATCGCGCATTCGAACCGCCGTCCACCGAGGCCGGGTAATCGGCCATAGTTTATTTTTGCGGCGGGATTACGCGCGCTCGATTTATCGACTATATATTCGATTGATTATACAAATCTCTGCCGCCGGGTTCTTTCGTTTGCTCTATTTTTCGGACACGCGCGTCGACGAGAGGCGCGTCGTTCATCCCGTCTGTCCACGCTCGCTCTTTTCACATCCCTACGATTTTGTTATTGGAAATTCTTGTTTGTTTGACACTGGACAGGTTTGAGGTTGTGTTATCCGATTGTCTATCGGCCGATCAGTTGGACGGTAACGATTGAACGGTGATAAAACTTGGCGGGCATAATGGGCGGTTAATGCGAGCAATTTAAATTCCAGAGCGATCAATTTGACGCGTTTTATTCGCCGGGTCCCGGGTCTCTGCGATCGCATCCGGATTATATTCAGCCACGCACGCTCGTTTATGCCTTGTATTAATTTATTTTGAGAATTAATTAATAGGCTTGCGCGATTTCCTTCGCGGTCGCTTCTGTGGATATTCGATTTTAATTGGCTCGAAATCGATACGGTATATGGTATCGCGTCGGTTCGATGGTCAATGGAGGACATCTTGACGCTTGTAAAAAGGGAAACTGGGTCGCTTTTAATTTGTCGTTTCTACGTGGATTTCGTACCTACGATAAATACCGGCGATAGTAAAGTTCGTAATCTACGATTGTCTAAGAAAAAAAAGCTCAGCGTGCGTTCATTCTTTTTGCATTTATCCAACATTTTTTTTTACCTTGCAAAAAGAATGTCTTTTTTCATAGAACAATAACGATATTCTTTTCCCCTCTTTGCTGAATACATGTCTTACTTAAATATCTTTGTAAATTATTAGAATCGGAATAAATTTTCTATGAATTAGAAAATCATGCGTATTGATGACATGTTTCTAATTGTTTCATTTTTCTTTTATCACGTTGTATAATTTTATTCACAAATTTATTTAACTTGAGAGTAACGCAGCAGCAACACTAACTTAACTGTGCATCGTAGATGCAAGACAGATAACGCCTCCCTCTTACATAAACTCTTCTGTTTTTTTATCTTGTCATCGTATGACAATTTTGCGAAATGAAAATTACCGAGTACAATCAGCAAGTCTTAATACTTCAATTTCTATTTAACGGAAAATTCACAAATACTTGACGAATTACATTTACCAGAATTTTCTTTGAAATTTACTCCGTAACGGGTCTTTCGAAATTCATATTTAGAGAAAGAAAGAAAGAGACGAGCCAGCGAAACGGAATTATGATAATCGAATAACGGCACGATCATACCAATTAGACACGCCCTGTGAGAGCGTGCGGGTCGAGGTCTGTGTGTATCGGACGCGGAGACCGCGAGACCGATTTTTCCGGCGTCAACCTGTGGCATTCTTTCGCAGGACCGTCGACACAAATTCATTCCTCTCGATAGTTCGTGTTGCATCAATCGCGCATCGGCTGGCATACACGGCCCGGCCGGCCGGCCCGTCCGTCCGTCCGCTCGTTTTCTTCCTTTTACGCTTGTACACGCGCGCTTCGGCCGTCGCGCATGCACGCGAGACGGCGCGGCCACGCTTCCGTCCAATCAACAAAAGCCGGCCACCGCGTGCTCCACGGGCCGTGCCCCGTTTCCCGGCATAATAATGAAAAAAACGCTGGCAGTATTTTGCAGTTAGCGGACTTCTTAATCCCTGGTAATAATCGAGAAAATATTTCCTGGCCCGTGCACCTACGCTACGTGTCCCTTCTTTTGTTCCTCTTTCCTCCGAGAGGAAACCCCTTCGCCGCCTCGTGACTGTTTACCAATTAGCCAAGCCGAGATTTTCATTTTACGCTTTTGTCCCCTTTTCTTTTTTTGTTGAAACGCTTTGTTACTTAACACTGAACAACAAGCAAACTCTAACATGCAGGTACTTAAAGTATAATTAGGATGGCACGGTGAAGATAAAATATGGGAACATATATAATCGTGCTCTGATTTTAACGTCGAGCATTGGCCGCGGACGTTTGTGCATTTTTGAAAAATTTGAGATATAAAATGTATATAGTATCTATAAATGTATGTAGTATACAGAGGATATATTCAAAGTAGAGTAGTTGTTACGACACAAATGTTTATTTGAATTATGCTTATATATGAGATATAAAATCGCATGAACATCCGTAGAATTTAGGCTTTACATTATCGATTTGATTTTGGAGTTTTTAATTTGATCTGACTTTTATTATTACAATCTATATCAAAGCGAGCGCAAAAATTCAATATCCGAAATTTTCAATTTATGATCTATAACCTTTATAATAATTCTTTCAAAAGATCTTAATCGTAAAAGATTAACATCTACGTATGAACCACTCGGAAATCAAGCTGATCAACTCTACGTTCCGAAATATATATTTTAATTTTATTACAATTTACTGTACTCTGTAAACCAAATGTTTATGCATTTATTCGGAAATTCAAACACGCACAAAGCAATGTTCAGCAGCTAAAAAGAATTTTCGCTTACGTACCATTTAGTTGTCTTTGCTCGTGTTTAGAAATTCATGAAATTACATAAACATCCGCGATCCAATGATTAGGATTTAACCTCTGAGAAATCGAATGGCTACTCTTCGTAGAGTTTGATCAGTCAAGCTCCCATGCAGCTTATACACATTTGATCTCTCGTATACACCAAAGTTTCTTATCTACTTAAATTACGTATACATACATCGGGTCATGGCCTACATACAAAGTCGTACATTAATCGATACGTATACGCAGTATTATTTAATATTAAATAGTACTTGAGACTAATCTCTAAATGATGAAAATAATATCTAAAAGCTGAATACACAGTGAGAAAAGTAAAGAAAAAAGTAACGGCAACGTATACAAAGTAATTGCCTTTATGGGTACGTCGGGTGAACTTTCCCGGACGTACAAGACTGACAGATGACGTGAAATCGCTCGTAGTAAAATCATAAGGAGAGCGCGTTCGCATTCGCGAGAAGAGCGTCCCGTATGAGTTCCAATTAATCAAGGGGCGAGATTAAAGGATCGGCCTTGAGCAATTAAACGGAGCGACTAACCTGGAGCGCGAAAATTACATTTCTGCTTAATAGACCGAAGCAGCCAGTATTTCGCAATTAACGCATTCCTTAATCCTGGCTAACTGCTAAATATTTCCCGGTGTGTGTTCTGGCTACACGAGTGCAGTTGGCGACACGCCACCTCGGTTCAGCGCTTAGAAACGCCGCGCGATGAAAGATTCCCCGCGCGTGCACACCGTACACGCTCGGTCAGCCGCGCGCGCTAAATCTCTGTCGCGCTTGCCTCGGTTAAGCGTGGCTCGTTTAAAAAGCCGAGTCAACCAGAGAAACAGGAAGTGAGTACGGGAGACGTCAAGAGGAGGGAACCAGAGGGGGTGGTAAAAGTAGAGACAGGGCGGGGGGAGGGGGAGGGGGAGGAGAGGCGAGAATAATGCGACGTAGAGAGCGACGAACGTGTCGGCTGTGGAGAGAATGGCTGAAGAAGCGAAAGAGAGGGCCAGCCAACGAGGGCTTTCCGTGAGAGGAAATGAAGAAAAAAGCTCGAGGTACCTAGGAGCGAGGCACACTTATTTTCATTCCCGCCACCTCAGTCGGAAGAGAGTCCTACGGGAGGACCAGCCAGCCTCATTTGTTACCCTTAATGTCCTGCAACCTGTGCTCCTCTGCAGAGCTACCCTCCACCATCGCTGTAGGATCTTATAGGTCTGCTCGTAACCGCGCGCGCTCCTCTTCGCGAATAATTCACGAATTATGGGGAATTCTATCGGGACGATGGCCGGCTGGCCGTGATTTATGGCGTGAAAGTCTCGTAATGGAGAACGTATCGTTTCTTCTTCGACCGTCCCTGTTCTCTCCCGGCGTTGGCCGTTGAACGCTCTGGAAATTATCGCGACTCTCTTCCCTTCGTTCCTTTTCCTTCTTTTCTTTCCCAACTTTTTTTTTTTCCAGGCCGAGCCTCTCTTCAACGGTCCTTACCATCGCGCCATTATCGGCCATTCTGACGGTTTCAATCGGCACTGGGTGTCGAGTGAGGATTGCTCGATCGCTTAGAGAACCGAGTATCGTTCTTTTTTCCATTCTTTTCTTCCGTTCTTCTCTTTCTTTTTCTTTTTCTTCTTTTCTCGCGGGGTACTTTTACGCGGGGGAAAATACCGTTGCTCGGTTTTCAATCGTTGTTTCGCGTGGTTGTTTTGATTCGTTCTCTGCCGGGACTCTGCCGATGAAAGTAAACAGTTCGAATCGAGTGAAAATGAGTCGGTTAAGATTTTTGTTGAGGTATCCTAAGTATCGATCGATCGGCGCTAGAACTAACAGAGTTGTTTAAATTTAGTTTTGAACGGGAACTTAGATTGTCGAAATTTATTGGGAGAATAACGCGATCAAATTGGAGCGTTGTCATAATAAATGTACATAATACATGCTTCTTATTTGGAGATTTTTAATTGATGCGCTTGCTTCGAATTCACTGGAAATTTGAAATTTCAAACGGCCAGAGATAATTTGCCGAGACACTCAGGTCCCGGTAAATCAATTAATTTAGCATTTTCATTACGAAGAATAGAACTAGTTAAATTTTCAGTTAGCTATACATCAGCTATACACGATAAAAGGAGTTTGGAAAATTATCAATTTGTTTCGTTAGAAACTTCCAATTGCCATTAACCCGTTAACTAGCTCGTCCTTTAAACAAAAATTTCTGAAATTAAAAGTTAACAAAGACGAACTAATTTCAAACGGGTCGATTTTAATTTTAATTCTTCGAAGTATAAATACGATAAAATGTACTTTTAAAAGAGATGGAATAACGCAGTAAAATAAATAAAAACTTTACAAATAACGAAATAATTAGATATGCTCGAGAAATTAGGAATTTGAGCGGATGAATTCGTTCATTACTAATAAAATAACATTTTTCATCATTAAAGGATTTTGAAATTCCAAGCAAACGTTTAAAAAAATTTTGATATTGATTACTGACACATAAGGTTTCCAAAAATTACTCAAAAAATTGATCAGATCAATCCAACATAGGTATTTTTCTTTCTCAATTTTTCTTGAATAAACCAAGTGAAGGTAATTTTTAGAATTTTTCTCATTTATTACAGAATTTATATGATTTACTTTCCTCGTTTACGATTTAAAATTTGAATGCGATCAGTTCTTTGAGTCCTTGTATAATTTCTCGATTAACAATATTATATTAAAGATTTCTCAAAGCTCTTTCATTGGAACGAGAGCTGCGTCAAAATCGACGAAATCGAATTAATGAAATAACGATCGAACTTTCAATTCCCAGACTAAATAAAGTTAATAGCGTAAGACGAAATTTTAGCTAGTTAATTTAACGGCACTCTCTCTCTATTTCTTTTTTTTCACAAAGAATAGAACAGTTTAAAAGTCAGTAGCGCCAGTGCCGGGAACTTTGATCGCGGGCAGGGTAAAATATTCAGTGTCGATCGAAACATCTAATTAGCAAGCGTCGAGAAACTTCAGCCAGGCTCCTGCCGTTTTAAATTCAGCCTCCAGATTTCTCATTAACTCCTTTTCAATTCTACCTTCTTACTTCTCTAATGAATCGGCGGAATCGCTCGGAACGAACCAATTCAAACACCGGCAGCCAGACTTTCGTTTCGATCCATTAATTTAGCACCTTCTCCTCGGGCAAAAAGTAACCTCGACCGAAGGCCAATATATACCACTTTCAGCTGGCGATTAAGCACGATCAACGTACATATCCGCGTGTTCCATGTACATACACGTCCATTAGCAAGGGATTCGTTTCGATGGGAACCTTCAGTCGCCATTCTTGTTCTAAATTCACCCTCCGGATCTCTCATTGGCTCTCGCGATAGAGCCTCTCGAGCCCCTGAAGACTATAACTCGATCAATACGTTCTTGTTCGCAATCCTCTTTCCTTGTCTCAATCTCTCTTTCTCTTTCTCTTTTTTCCCCCCTGATGTCACTTTCTCCTCCCTCGAGCAACGTGCCACCTTGTTGGCCCGGCGAATCGGCGAAAGTGCTGATATTTTCGAATTGTCAAAAACAAACGAGAGTAAATGAGTCCGGAGGAGATTGTCTTTTCGTTTTGCTCGAGCGCACGACGCAAAGAAGAAAGAGAAAAGTCTCTGTAGATTCGCTTTCTGCGTCTGGTTGCTGACGATGCTTGCCAAAATTGCTCAAACAAAAGAGTCTGCCGCCGAAGAAAATTATCTACGAGACCATTAACGATTACCAATCGCGAAGCTCTGCTAGCGAGAAGAGGAAGGAAAGGGTGGTAAATTCGTATCGTTTCCATCGTGGCAGAGAAGGCACGAAGAAAGAGAAAGAGCGGATGGCGTGTGGTTGTACCCTAATATGAATGCCCTGTCAGTGGCAGCGGCTCCTTGCCAAGAACGTTACCGCCTGCTAATACGCCTGCTTCGAGGGAATATTTACGAGGTTGAAAAAAAAAATATATATCTCTGCGATTCCCCTCCTCGAGTTTCCTTCTGATGGTCTTCCTTCGTCGTCAGCCCTCGCGTGGGAGAACATGGCCAGTCGGCGTTCGCCATGTTCGCCCCATTGTAGTTTCCTTCTGCAGTCCTTGGAGTCCCCGATGAATGAAAGAGACTCATTTCTAATTAATTTCTTTTCTCTCCTTCCGTACATTCCATCCTTGTGTTCCATGTTGATGAAAAATATTCACAGCGAGAGGGATCTGAAAAAGAAAAAAATAATATTCGATTGGTATTAATTAAATTTTTCATCTTTATCAGGCGTGTAGTGTATCAAAAAAGTTGATTCTGTTTACGATGTGTTAAAAAATTTTAATTTTTGTGATAAGACTGTGAGGAATTTTATCGTGCAATATTTCTCATTGTTTCTTGTTTAGGACTCGATGTTTGTTAAAGATCAATAGTTTGAATAACTACGTTCAAATATTGTCTGTTGGTATATAAATAACCAAGCCATGTGCGAACAAATTTTAGAAACATACGAGGCTAGAATAATAAATTTTGTTGTAGAAAATAACAAATAAAAAATATAGGTACCTTTTTAATTCAATCAAGTATCATTTCTTTCCATGAAATTGCCTTTGGTGCTCTATTCGTGTAATTAGTTATTTTATTCTTATCCATAATTTCTGCAATTCATAACGCTTCCCTCACATTTTTTTATCTGGGATAGCATTTTTCAATAATATATTTGCAAAATGGCTGTAAAACACGAATTTCTTCGTGTGAAACACCACGTTATTTTTTCAGACCTAAAAGATTGTGTAAAAAATTTTTTGCAATAAATTTTTCTGATTAAATTAGAAAAAGAATCGAAAATGTAACTGGATAAAATGTCGAACGGTTTCGGCGCGGTGTTCTCGCTAAAAAGAAAACTGGATAATGCCTCGCAATTAAAACGTCAGAGGCGACCGGGAAACAGTTGATACATCCACCGTGCCGTTTCAGGACACCCTGTATAACACGCTTCACCGGCAGCGTTTACACAAGGGGCAGTTAAGGTATTAAAATTTCAAATTTTCTCAAACGAGAAACAACAAAAATCGTTGAAACTCCGCCTTTGTATTAACTTCCATTAACGTCGATTGACGCGACAATAGATGACGCGTTAATGAACAAAGTGAAATTTCTTTTATCGGTCACATTCTCTCGTTCGTCATTGTAGAATCATCGAATTGAAAAAATTTACACGCGCGACGATACTTTTTTTCTGAATCAGTGGAAGGCAAATTAGTCGGATCCAAGTCGAATGATGGAACAAACGTTTGAACATGTTGAAAATTGCCAATTAGGAAATTGAAGCAAGTTCGAAAGGAAAAGAAGAAAAGAACTCACGAAGAAAGAAATAAAAAAATTTAGAGCATGCTGGGAGTTTCTTAATTCTCTCAGCTTATTAACATTCGCAAATGTAAAAGAAAGACACCGATGTTTTATACACCTTAACTTTAGTTATTATAAATAATGAGGAAGTACGTCTTTTTTCCCCAAGATTTTAATTATTTCTTAAGAGAGTCTAAAAATTTTTTTTGCTTGTGATATTAACGTCTCGAGGCATCGAAACTGCAATGAATTATATTTGGAAACTGACGTGTAATAGTTTCAGTATACAAATATTTCTCAGAGAATGTAACCATAAAAATTGCTTCGCCCAAAAAGAAAAGGATGCTCCGAATTTCTGAGTGAGAGTATACGTTCGTTTAATTCGTTGTTGTTGTGCAAACGGAATAAAAGCAAGCCGGAAGGTCTCGTATTGGCAAGATTCTGACAGTATATTGGCGGTAAAGACAAATACATTCTCGCCTGATAATGCCCGGGTCCGTATTTTACGACGGATATTAAGATTCTAATCGTTTTTAAAGTCCACCGGCGAACGTGACCTTTTACCATATTTTTTCCATTTCCTACACATAAATTACAGGTATTTCCCCGGCAGCGGGACTCCCTTCGATTTACCCATTAAAAAACACAGGGAAAAAAGGAAGGTGAAAAAAAGAGAAGGAGAGAGAGAGAGAGAGAAAATAGGAAAGGAAACGAAAGGGTGAGACGAGCGAGAGGGAGAGGGAGGGAGAGACAGAGAAAGTGAGAACGATTCGCATTGTCGAAGCTTCGTTTCCCGAAAGCCACTGGGCGTTCCTTTTTTTCATGTAAATTTTACTGCGCAGCGGAAGGAGGCCTAATTTTTTTCGCAAGGGCGGTTCCCGCCGCCATTTTGTGCGGCTGGAAGGGTCGGCCGGGAGCCCCTGAATTTACTCTAATTACTTTCCCGGGATATTACGGCCTCTGCAAAAATGTTATTGATAACAACGGCTTGTCGAGTTTGAATTATACTTCTCTTCCCTACTACCTTACTAAATGGCCTACCATCGTTTCTGGATTATCCTGGAATCAGTTATTATTTTTGATTTCACTGGATATTAGGTGGACCGTGGATTTCCAAGCAGTCGGTGACGTTGGTCAACGAGGTGATTTCACTTGAGTTTAAATCCAGTCAAACACATAGCTTTATTTTCGGTTTATTCGTGATTTTTGCTTGACATTCCCTTTCTCGAAAGCCTTCTCGGCATCTTAAGAATCTTTTGAAACACTTTCTCCAGAGTGACTTGTGTTCGATCTTTTCTGATTTAAATATATATTATATTTTTATTTTTGCTTCGTTGTTACTGTGGCTTTAACATTACACTGTGCATTACACATCTTGAAATGCTCTTTGGCAAGTGAGTGATTCAATAGTTTAATCTTTTCTGACTCAAACAATGTAGTTTCATGTTCCATTCCATTTGCTGTTTCTGCTGTTACCATGGCGTTGATATTTTCTTTCCTGAACGCTACCATAATGGTACCAGCATTAGGCAATTCTTGAAACCTTCTCTTGTCAACTGTGACAGAGAAGTGATTTGAAATTTTTGTGTCCGATCTTTATTGATTTACTGAAATTCTATTCTGCGCTATGCTTTCCACCAATGTATATTGACGATTTATGCATTTATTTGAAACGCAATGATGACGTAGATGGACAAAGGGCGTTTTGTATGCACGAGTGTGCAAGCAATACGCTAAATTCACCAGGCGATTATTGTTAATAATAAACATGTTCGTGGATGTTGTTATGAAAAAAGGTGATTACAGTATGTTCAACTGGTTGGAAAATTTATTATGCTGAAAAAATCGTGTTAATTATATAAAAATATATAAAAATATACATTTCGCAAATTTTCAATGAAAAATCAACGTGTAAAAAAAAACTTTTCTCTTTATTCGTAATTTTTGATTTCAGGAGGCCATAAAAACTTCGTAATTCCATTCCATTTGTATAAATAGAAATTTCAATTGTTTCGTTTTTCAGTATTTATTAAAGATGTAGTTTACTTTTGAAAGAATTTTTTCCCTAAAGAGATATTAAAAAATACCAATAACTATAATGGTAATAATTGTTTACTAACCTTCTATATTCCTCGAGTGTGATTATATTCAATATACTGGAAAAATGCGTGCCGTCGGAACGACGCCATTAACGTGGTCTGCCTAATAAAGAGAGTGAATCATAAACTATTCACAGAAATCAAACAAATTCTTGAACCAGAGAGTTGTAGTGCATTTTGCTCCAATTTCGAAATAGTACCAAATATGTATACATTTTTTCCTTGCTAGAATTAGCAGTAAAATATTTTTCTTTATTTTTAATTGAGAAATGTGCCTTTTTTTTGTAGAGACATCAAAGTTCTTCATTCTAAGAAAAGTGACTGCTTTGGTCAAAAGTATTCTGAAATTTTCAAATGGTAAATTCCTCGAAGAGGTTTTACTCTTGAACTCACCATTGAACTTACCATTGAACTCTTCGACTTTTAAAGTGATTCTTAGTCTCTCAGAGATTCCACAACATTAAATTTCTTTCAACTGTAATAAATTCCAAAAGAAAGATAATTTCATTGATATTCTAAACATTCGTGAAACTTTCTTCTTTCTTCGACGTAACAAGGAATGCACCATTTTTGCGTGACACTTTGATTTTCATGTTTCGATTGAACTTCATGAACTTGTACTGTGAAAAAAGAAAGAAAGAAAAAAAGAAATAAAATGGAAAAAGGATGAAAATGATACAGAGAGTGGAGGGAGGGTAGAAGCAGAAAAATCCGCGCGATATTTTATCGCCAGATTAATACACAGGCGATCTCAAAGCTTGGCGCCCCTGCAAGTTATATTGGTCGTGCAATCTATTGGCCGGCCGATCGGCTGTTCGCTTTCGCGAGAATTCAAGGTCCCTTCTGCTAGGATCTCGCTGGTCTAGTAGAAATTGCCAGGAACTGGATACATCTTCATTAGGCCATCGATCGGTACATTAATATCGTCGCACGTTCACCGACCCGATTCAATACCGCTCTGTTGTCCGTGAGCATGGTTCCCCGATCGATTTCCATCGGGCTTTCGCGCTTCGACCCTTGCTTTCGATGCGCACGGTCTGATCGTGACCTCGCGAGATCGTACCCCGTTTCGTTATTTTTTTTTTCTCTCTCTCTTTCGTACACTGTTCCGCCGTGGATAACGCGAATTTGAAAATAGCTGGCGTTTGCTTCTTGCTCTTTTGAACAGTTGTAAATTGTTACAATTGTTGTTACAATTGTTGATAAATAACATTCGAACATAATTGACCTAGTTAGGTCAACTTCCAATTTTGTTTGCAGATGATAAATTTTTTGGAAAGATATATATGCTAACCTTTTGACTTTATAATGGTTTACAAAAGATTCTTAGTGCGTTTGAATTAATTTATAATTGAAGGGAGATTGGTTCTGTAGTTGTAAGTAACAAGCATCGATTTAAAAAAAATGACTGATATAGTTAACAATTTTCTGTAACTTGGAACTATGCACATGATCTTGATTATATTCGTTGAATCATATTATGAATTAAATGAATTAGAATGGACTGATACCTTTCTTTTTCATTTTTCTTCTGAAATTAATTTGGATATAATATAAATTTTATAAATCGGTCTAACGAGATCTTTGTTCAAAAACTGTGTTACGAGAAAATTTAATGGAGACTGTTTATAAAGTCTTTTTTATATTGGCTAAAAGGGTGAAAGCTGTTAATGATTTTTGCTGATGCGATTTGTTGGGAAACGAAGATCTTTTGAAGTAATTTACAAATGAATTCATTGTTTTCTTTATGACCGAGTTTTCTTTATCGCGGTGTGTCGTGTTCATCCTGGTCGTATAATTTCTGGAATTCATTAACATGCAACAGCCACCAACGACACCTTACAAATACTGCATCCACTGATTCATTTAACCATCGCTATAGATTTAAAGAACTCGTGCCGACGAGTAACGAAGAATTCTTCATTAAATTTGTTTATTAATCTTTGAGTCCTTCGTAACGAGCTATTGAAAAATTAAAACGTATAATTTTAATTTTTTCCCTTTCTCGTCCTTTCATGCTTCACAGGGATTTATTAAAATTAGAATTTCCAGAAGCGGCCGGAAATGGCAATTTGATTGAAATTAGAATTTTTCGTAAAAGATTATTTCGTCCGATTTTTAATTAAATCAACCTTTAGCTAAAGGACACTCGACATGTAACGTCAAATTTGGAAGAAAAATAGGGGAAAGACGACCGCTAATTGCAGTAACACCGTTCAAAGTAAAAATTATTTAAAAAGAAAGTGACGTGTGAAAAGTTTCCTATTCCTTTGGTGTTTGATTAAACAATTATTATTTCAATGCACACATCTCTGAAGCAGTGTATCGACGATAATTTTATCTTGCCTTTAAAGCACGAAAAAAGAGTTATTTGATAAGAGAATACCTATTGGATTTTCAAACACTCTTAATCTTCCGGTATCGTTCAATGCCTACGATAATCCTTCGATCGACTAAAAAAAGAAAAAAAGGGAGATATAGTAAAAAGATCAGATATTAGCAGAACCCTTATGATATATATTTTCCACGAAGACCTATTGAAATATACCGAATGAACTTTTTATTGTTTCTAACCAATCTATATAGTAGCGTTGATAGATACACGTTAACGCGTACGCGTGCAAGGGAGAACAAATGAAATCGGCTTGTTACTTGTAACTGCGATACTCTGATCACATACGTATCGAATAAATGCCACAGGCTGTGGGTAGCTCAAGCTAATTCGAAAATAGCAATCGTTCGTAAAAGGAAATTATTCATCGAACGTATTTCGCGTCGACGGAGGATGAAAAAAGGGAGGGGGAAAAAAAATAAAAGGAAGAGAACAAAAAGGAAAAAGGAAAAAAAGGAGAGAAATGATTGTCGAAAGGAATCGATACTGGCTCTCGCGCCTTTCGTCCTTCCGCCAATTAATATTTCAATAATAGTTATTATTCGTTGTATTTGATTAAAAAAGTGGAAAAAGAACCGCCGTGCAAGCAATAATAGTATTTATACGGAAACGTACGGATACGCTTTAAGTGAATCGATCGTATTGGCCATTTAAAATGTTACTCAACATTTCTTTCTCTTCCTTTAACGATTACGCCTGTCATTGATCTCCTCTAACGCGAATCTCCTCCATTTTCGGTAAAGCGTAACCGCGTACGAGTTTCGAGCAATGAATGAAGCGATTAGTGATTTGTGGATGCTCTCTTGTCTCTTTTTCCCCTTTCTCTTTTCTTTCTTTCTTTCTTTCTCTCTGTCTTTTTTTTTTTTTAATTTGGGCA
>NIPQ01102430.1:0-18637 GCA_002806875.1 Lepidotrigona ventralis hoosana
TTTTTCGTAGAAAATATATATTTATATATTATATTATATATACAATATAATATTTCTTTTTCGTAGAAAATGTCGTAGAAAATATATATTTATATATTATATTTTTACCTTATATATATATATATATTTATATATTATATTATATTATATTATATTATATTATATTTATATTTATATTTTTTTCGTAGAAAATGTATATTTATATATTATATTATATATACACTATAATACTATTTTTTTCGTAGAAAATGTCGATCAATGGACACCTATATAAAAGAAAAACTATTACTATCACATTACGGCTTGCTTCTATCACAACCAAACAATATTTCTTAACAGAGTCTTCTCGTATCTTCAGAACAACAACGGAGACATTTAAAGTGACTAAATTTCTTTACTTTAAAGGCTGTAAATCTGGCAAATTCTCGCGCGTACACGTAACATTAAACAAATCCACGGTCGTGGAGCGTTGCTACGTAGTCTGGTTTCCAACGAAAACGGGAAGGAAATTCATCAGGAACGAATGGCGGGTAATTAAACAAGTGGCTCGTCGAGCTTCTGGAAACGGCACGAAACTCGAAGGTTATGTCGTTTCGGTTATTACCAGCAAATTTAGGAGAACCGGGGGAGGCTGTTATTTCCTGTTGCGAGTCTAAGTCGGTTGCCAGAGGGAGAGAGAGAAGTCGGTGAGTGCTCGTTAAATATTCCGACGCGCGCCACGCTCTCCTCTCTCTCTCTCTCTCTCTCCTCCACCCCTTTCTGTTTATTTTCTAAACAGCCGTCGAACGGCGGCCAACTATTTCCGTTAATTGTTAATCCGTATGGCAAACAGCGCCGGCAAACACGCGACGGATGCGCCGTTAATCCTGTAAGATGCGACTGCAAACAGCGCGGCCGGTGCTCCGTTTCGCTTTCCGCCCGGAGTTTTTGCCGCGAGTCGTTCCCCTTCGACGGATTACTTCCGCCAAGAGCTGTTTCTTTTCGCCGGTTTCCAGAGCGTTCCCGCACTGCGACGCACCAAACGACGCGAACTTTCGCAACTTTTCTCGCGACATGAATCTCTTTTATAGTAACGTACGACGACAATTGATTGAAGTTATTGATAAACTTTTGTTAATTTGACAGTGTTGGAGGAATGTCTAGTTAACATTCTCAGGTGAATATTAATTGGACAGTGCAACACTGAAGATCTAACATCTTTTGATTTCTGCGTGTATGTACAGATTGTGAACCCCTGTTCACGTCAGTTCTGCAAAATTTACCACGAATGAGGTAAGATAAGAGGAAAGACTTTAGAAAATTAAATTTAACATATCTGGGTGACAGTCGAGTTTCCATTGGCCGATGATCATTTGGGTTTTTAAATCTTAAAGGAATATTTAATAGAAGAATGAGTTCTTTCTTTTAAATGGAGCAAATTGAACTCGATATAACAATGAATATAGCGAATTTCTAAATTATTTTGAAGTAGTCGTAATTACATAAAAATACATAAGTTATTTGTGACATATTATGGGGTTTTTAAGGGTCTCTGAATTTCTAATCTATACTAAAATGTGTGTAAAAACTTCTAATTTGACAAGCTAACACTTGAATCACATGTCATAGACTTAACAAGAAGAATAAAAAACGAGCGCATATGAAAAGAGCATAAAAACAATAGAATGCCTAAGGCATTCCCTCAAAAGAACCGTTAACGAATAAAAGTCATTATCATTGCTAAGTTTCGTTGCCAAGATTTTCTCACGTACCGAACGAAACGACAGAGGCGCAGCGTTGCGAGCTGGACGTAGCCGATGCACGTAACAACGTCGAACAATTCAGGGAAGAACGGCGAGAAAAATCTAATTTACGTCAGCTTCAAGTGTGTTTTTCTCTTCTTAGAGCGTGTAATAACAAAAACTGAAAGATTGCTCGAGAAGCTTCAAGCTTCTTCCCTTAAATCTTCTCCCCTCACCTTTTCCTCCCTTACACTGTGGATAATTGAATCTCGTTTGTGCATCGAATAAAAGGGCTTTCGCTAGCCGACGTAACCTTTGTTAAAAGCTGGAGGAAGGGAATCGCGTGATTCGTCGCAAGCAAGGTATCCATTTCGTTCGTAACGGGAGAGCACGTTGACGTGGGGCACGCAGTGTGCAACGTGCACCGCGATGAGGTGGCTGGTGTCTGACTATTGATCGGCCTGTTCTACTGTCAGACTACACTTCCATTAAAGGTTCCACGTCAGCTCGGATTTTTTCGCAGCTTGCCATTACACCGATCACTCGCCAGCTGGTTTTCGTCGAGCCAGCAGCCACGCTTCCGTATCGTCTTCACCGTGAAATTCGAATATATATATATATATATATATATATATATATATATATATATATATATATATATATATATATATAATCGAGTAGANATATATATACTCGAGTACATTCGAATTATGGCTTGGCGTGTCAAAAGGCAGCTAACTTTTCCGTTTGCAGATCGTGTCTCGAAGTCTTCATCAATATCAAAGAAATTTTAAATTTTATTTTCACATTTCGTTTGTTTAATTAATTTATCAAGAATAAATTCAGATTTAAATTTCCTACTATTTATATCACTTGAAATTAATTATTAATTAATCGTTGTATGAAAAAGATTTTCAAATTACAAGTAATTATCATCTAAATTCTTTGATAGTCCTTAACGCTCCCTTTGTTCGAGCAACTCCGCTCTCTAGCGTTTCATGTCTCTCGTCAAACGTACATACAAGCTTCCGTTCCGACTTCTCTTTCTGGGGAAGCAAACATCTCCGACGAGCCTCCTCAAAGAGCAGTGGAAAGTCGCGTAATATGAGAAGGGTTCTGAATATGGGTAAGTTTGAAATATTACAGGGTAAGAGGTGCTCTTCATCTTTACACGAACGTTGTAACTGGTGCAGCACCGTCGTTTAAACGTGAAGGCTCAGGCACCTGCCAGTAGCCTAATTAAGGCATTGCGAGTCGATTAATTAAAACTGACCTGTTACAAAAGTTTTTACAAAAGTTTCTATTGCATTCCGTTAATTTCTAAGAAAGATAATTGTACAATTTATGAATTATATCTTTAAAATTGTAGCTTCACTTTTATCATCTTGATTCTTCTGAAATCTTGAGTGAAGCTTAACTACGAGAATAATAGAACTTTTAATAAAACACTGCATGAAATGTTTTATGCCTTTATAATCTGTACCTTAATTTTATTTATTTAAAATGTAAATAAACATTGTTTCTTGTAATGAGAATGTAAGAACGAATGATTTTTATTTTTATTTCTGTTGTTATTTCATTTGAAGTGCAACTAGAATTATCAAATATTTATGATTAATTTATAACTATCGCATCCTACCAGTATTAGGGATTCTTTCTGCCTGATATGAGTTGATTGCATGTTTTTATTAATTTGACAATGCATACAAAACTAGTAATAAAAACAGATGAAAATGCATCACAATAGCGTTTTTATATTTTAAATTGCCAAAGTAAAACAAGAGCCACTATCTAAATCAGAGGCGGCGAACTTTTTTCCGACTGCTCATTCAGTCTGCCAGTTCCCCCACCATGAAAATTAGCCCCCACTCTGTTCATTTTGTCCTTTAATGCGAGTATTGTGGCCGCGACACTGTCAACGCAGTGGAGGGGATAGCGCTAGCGGTCAGGAGAGTGGGGGTAAGAGCCGCCAATTAGCCTCTCGTCTAAACCATGACTCAGCGCACGGGAATGTTTGACGTATTCTTGCGCCAACAATCTTCGTATAGCACGCACGTCTTCGCGCATGTCAAAATTCGTGAAAAGCGCGTGACGTTTGAACGTCTTATTTAATTTAAGATCAAAGCTTGTTAAGAAGGTTAATTCGCTTTGAATTAACGTAGATTGCCCCAAAGAAAGAGAGATAAGAAGGAGAGAAAGAACCTTTTCCCCGATTTATATCGATGAGCCGTTCGCTGAGGAACGTCCGATTAAATTCGTAGCACCCGATTCCGGGACCCGGTCGACAGTTACTTAATCCAATCCACTATCCCATTTAGTTTCGTTTAATCCGATTTGGACATCCGACTAACATTGCCCGACCCTCTCCCTCGTCCATCCCGCTTGATCCTCCAGGAACTGTCTCGCTGCCGCGCGATTAGATATGCGCGTCTTGCCCTTGTCGCGCATAGTTAAACCTTTTCGAATGGACAATTTGTCTTTTCTCCCCTCCCCCTCCTGGTAATCTCGCGACGATTCGTCTTCGATCGCGCCGGTTAGAGAGGGAGTCGCTTGGTCGATTTATCCTCTGGCCCGCTCAGAATGAATAAAATACGATCCCTGCAATTCCAAACACATACCAGAAGTACTAAAGATACTTAGGCTCGAAGTGAAGTTCTAGATAAATTCGAATATGCTCGATAAGTTTTCAAACTCGGAAAATTTATTCTTCTTTCCCGATTTATTTTTGCAAGTGGAATCATAGCCTGGCCGATCGTACGATATTAAGATTTTTAGAGTGATAACTCGATGAAACGAGATTTCCGACCGTCGAAATTACGAAAGCAACATCAGTTTTTTTTCTCTCACGGGACGCTGTTGCGTGCTTGAAGACTTTGTGACACGTTTCGAGTTCTTCAGGATGGAACGAATAAAAAGATATATACAAATAAATCGAGATTTCGTAAATTGACATAAATATAAAATAATCACGTTACGAGTTATTGGCAAAGATATATTTATTTAACTATGTAGTATGAATTCGATAATAGTGATACCAATAATCAGTGACATAGGCGGCGAAGGAGCTACTCAGTCTGTCGCAATTAGTTTTCACTTTTCTACAGCAAGCCATACAAACTATTTTCTCTTTAACTTTAGCAGCTTTAACAGTAAAAAACTTATATATATACACCTAGTGCGAGTATTGTGGCCACGATACTCTCAACGCAGTGGGGAGATGGATACAGTGGAGGGGATAGCGCCAGCGATTGGAAAAGTGGGGGTAAAAGCCGCCAGTTAGCCACCTCTGGTGTAAAATTTAATACAACGCGAAATTCAATTCTTTCTCCGCTTTATTATGTCACTTGTGTTATTCTGTGTACTAAACAAACAATTTTTAATTTTCAATTCGGTAGCAAACTTTTGATCGAACGAACTGTTGTTTTTTAATTCCGTTTTTGAGATATTCCAACGGAACAATGAAGTTTTCGGTGTAAAATTACTTGTATTATTCTGTATAAACAATTTTTCATTTTCAAACGCTTCAGTGGCAAACTGCAGTGAAGAGGATAGCGAGTAGGAAAGTGGGGGGCAAGGGCCGCCAGTTAGCCATCTCTGATCAATAATGTCGCGTTAAAAATCTCTGCGATCTATCCTCTTTCAGCAGAGGATTTTTTTTACAAACTTTGACCAAGAAACCAGACAACGAACGAAATATTATTGACGAACGAAGAAGAAAACAAGCACCGGGAGGAACCGATGAAAAATTCCGCGTGCACGAAATCTCCGCGAGATACGCGTACAGTTCTAGAAGGTAATCTGATCGAACAACGAGCTCGGCGGAGCGAGAAGTTGCAGGCAGGGTAATTGGCGTTGTGCGAGGGAAATTCACTCGCTCGAGCGTTCGCGAGTGTAACGGTTAAACGAGTCCATTGAATTGGCGTTCGCGGCAACCCAGTTCCCAAGAAATCCGCCAAGTCGCGAAAACTTGCCCCTCGTGGTGGCGTGACGCCGTCGGGAGGCCCTGCGCCCCCGTTTCAATCCGACGAATCCCGAGGAAATCGCTTCCCCTGTTGCGAACTCGTTTCCCAAGCCAAGTTTCCCACTTCTCTAGTCGCTTTCCGCCGCGATTCGAATTCTCGGCCAAGCGCTGCTCCGCGCTGACCGCGGGGAATATACTCGGGTTTTCCAGCAAGCGTGATGAAAACTCGAACGGTGGGGGGGGGGGGGAAAGGGAGNCTAGGCGCGCCTAGCACCTTTCCGCGACATCGAACGTGATCAACGAGGCGGAAAGTAGTTTTGACGCTCGACGGAAGCTACCCCGTAGGGTGCAAGTGGATTAGCCGGGACAGGAAACAGGAGGATCGGGGCGTATCCTGGTCCTCGGCGAAACAGCTGTGAAACTGCTATGTGGTTCATGATTCCGCTGGAAATCCCGTTACTCACGCGTCAACCTGCATTGGCTCGCACTCGTAAATTTGTTATCCGCTGTGATGTTAATTAATAATGGGCGACACTTGGCTAGGAAAATGTTTCCTAGAGATTTTTTTAGAGATTACAAGGTGTTCCGAATTTAATTATCAAAATTTCCGGAGCAGCTGATGAAATAATTTTTCTGAAGATTTTCCAGGGAAACGAAAACGTTTTCGTTTCTTTACTCATTCATTTGTGTTATTATTTATTTTGTATCGTCATCCTGTGGCATCATTTATTATCATCTGACATTCGATGTCAAGTTTCATTTCTTGAATTTCTTCGAAACGAACTTCCTTACTTTTGCTGAAATTATTCTTTGATTTGGCTATTCTCCAGATTGTGCATTAAAGTTTTTCAAATCTTTAGTAAAAGTTTAAAAAAACTAATTAAAGTAGTAAAATCGTACAATTTTAATAAGTAATCTTCTAGTTGTTCTATCGGGACATTGGAGACACCCTGTATAAGCATCGACAAAGACTAGCTTTTAAAAAGAAAATGTTCTTTACACATTTTCTTTTTAAAAAAAGGGTTCGAACGAGTTTTTCTTTTAAAAAAAAAATGTTCTAAGAACATTGACGACACTAGTGCCTCTTCTATACAGGGTGTTTCAACTAGAAAAGGCTGGTACAACTAGAGAAGAAATAAATCTTCATAAAAAATATTTTCACGATGACATTAACAAACATGTGTTATCCATAAGAACTATTATGGAAGCTTTACAAATAATTGTAAAATTATTCGCCTTATCGTTGACGGAACGTTTGTCTCCCGGCGCTTGGTTTCTTGTCACCGAAATGTCATCCCCGTGGTGTAACGTTCGTTCTCGAGATTCCTCGGTACGTCGTGCGGCGGAATTCTCTTGTTTCCGGCCGGCAGCAGTGTCGAGATATTCAGAGAAAGTGGAACAACGTCCCCGGAGAATTCAATAATGGCAGAGCGATCATTTCTACGTGTACTAACGTCGAGCATCGTCGTCTTGGCTCTCGATGTCTGTCCCGACCTCGGTTTCTCCGCGCGAGGCCCACAGTCCACGTCTCAGGGCGAAAACTTACGCGACACTGTCACGTAAAGTTACCAAATAGGGAGGGAGGGAGGGAGGGAAAAAACTCGCGGGGATATTGCCTCCGTGCAATCGAGAAGCCTGCCACTTTCGCCAAATATTTATCTTCCCTCGATAGTTTTCTTTGTCCTCTCGTGTCTTCCTCGCTCTCGCTGGCTGCTTCTCTTCTTCTTTTTTTCTTCTTCTTCTTCTTCTTCTTCTTTTGAATTAAACGAACGTCTAACCCAACTCTACGAACCCCCGTGTTCTCTTCTCCTTCGCTCTTGTCCCAGTTTTTGCGAGGGCCGCGGCTGAACGTTCCATCGAGCAGATCGATGGACTACGTCAGTTCCGTTGTAACGACAATTCCAGGTGGAGAGCCGATATCGGGCAGTATTTTCCCCGGGAGAATGTATATTTATATAGGCGACACAACTCCGAGATGACAAATTTGATCGGGAAACAACGGTAATACGGTGTCATTCGTCAAAATTATCGATCGGCAGCATTCAGTTTGCCCGAATGGCCCCGAGTGGGTTCAGCTGCTTGCCGCGCTAATGTCGCGCGGTGGACAACTCTGAATACCCTCCGTAAATAACACAGCTGGAAATAATGCGAGTCGTAGCGAAATCACTACCTTACGACTCGACTACCTGGAAATTCCGGCGTTCTCCAACCACCGCTTAATTATCTCCGAGGGAGAAAGAACGAAAGGTTCGAGTTGTCGGGCCGATTTCATTTATACATTCTCGTCGCGCTGATGCTTCTTCGTGCCCCGAGATAGCTATCCGAGGCGCGCCGATGCAATTGAAAAACTCGTGGCGGTGAATCGCGGACGCGCGTTTCTCTAATACCGTTTAAATTGCACGTTTTACTGCAGTGGCTGTAACGACGACCACGACGACGACGATGCACTGTTTTATGCATGTTCCCTTGGTCGTGTTAGTGGCTTCCCCCGGTTTCCCATTTGCCTGGCCCGAGGAAAATTCATCTCGGAATTCTGACGTTTTCTGGTGGTGTTTTCTTGGTCGAATCGAGCGATATTACTTTGGTAAACCAGCTTGCTGTTTTATCGACGGGGCCAATATCGGTCTGCCCTCCCCCCGGAAGTGTGCAATCGTGACTGGCCAATTAACCATGATTTCGAGAAGAATTTTTTCTTACCATCCAAACTTTTCGAACTTTCGAACATTCGCAATGAACATGTCAAGTAGAGGTTTGTTTTGTCTTTTAAGTCATGCCATGGCGAGAATTAATAATAAAAACTAAAAATAGCACAAGTAATTTATAATCTGTAATAATCGATTTTTAAATTTTTCGGACTTTCTCGTACGTGATTTCATAAAGCTTCGAGAAATGTCAAGTAGAAATCTGTTTTATCTTTTTCTAAATGTTGTGACGAAAATTAATAATAAAAGTTCGTAACATTCTATTCTATCTATAACAATAATACATCTGTGATAATCTATAATCCATAATAACATAATTAATTTGTAATGATTTCGATATTGTATTTTATTGAAAAAGTAAATGTCAAATAGCAATTTGTTTTATCTTCCTCCAAATATTATCACGAAATACATCTATGATAATCTATAATCTAATAACAGTTTATAACAATAACTAATATATATGTAATAATCTCTAATGATAACCATTGAGGTGTAACTGATGAATTATTTCAAAGAAGAGCTTATTTATCGAGATCGTGCTCCAAATTTTATTTGTTAATAAACAAGTTTCCAATTTTCAAGTAAAACCAAAAAAACGAAATTTATATTGTGTAACTTTTTTAATACGAGATTCATTGACATTGAAAACAAAAGAAAAACGATTATTTTACTTTTAACAAAATATAGTAGAAGCTTTTAAAAATGATTTTGGATGCCCTTTTTCCAAATATCGAATTTCCCCATTACATTACACGTCGAAAGTAATAACACATGTAATTAATGTCGAAAAAAGAGCATATCTCAAGAAAAATTCTTCTGCGTCGAAGTGAATAATTGCAGTTTAACATTGTCAATTTAGATGCATATGTATATATAGCGTCCCGAGTAAGAGATAATTCTACGTGAAAAAAACGAGTCGAAAGAAAATAATAGAATTGTTTCATAAAAGCCTTTATTTCCGAGGAAATCGAATTTGAATTCAGTCAATTCCGTACAGAGCAGGGAAATGTCGACACGAGGATACTCTATGCGCAGGAATAAATGAAATGAGCGTAGAGCAAAATTTGTTCGTTAAATGTTGTCGAATATGTTTCGTTGAAAATTCCCTTGGCACACGTGTGCTCGGTCGATTTTCAAACTCGAAGCATCTTGCAGAAAAATTTTATTTTTCACTTATTTCCATACGTAGAATAATTAACCTCCTAATTATAAATATTAATTATTCTCTCTCAGAGTCATGTCTAGAATTAATTAAATTCAAGTATGCTCGGCAAATTTCCAGACTCGAGTTCCTCGATTAAACGGTGAGCTTTTTAGTGAAAAAAATTTTGCTCTTCCTCTTCGACTCAATTTCTTCACAAGCAATTACCTTCTACTCTCGATCGTGCCATTAGTCACGGGTCACCTTGTATAACAAGGATCATGTAATGTAGGTCATATAACAATAATAATATAGATTATAAGAAATGCGATATCGCCTCCATCTTATATACTTCTTACATGCTGTCGTATACTTTGTTAAAGGCAAGCATAGGTTACATTAAAACTTTACTCGAGCCCTCGAGCGAGGAATTTTATAATGTAAAGCACGACGGTGAGAACGAGCCGAGGAACGTTCACGGGTGTCACGAAGTTCTTTCCGCGCGATTTCGATACGAATTTACCGATCTCTTCCGGAGAAGTTTCGAACGCTCGATCGAGGGAGCGAGAGAAAGAAAAAAAAAAGGACGAGAAAAGTGCAACGAGCTCTCGTAACAGTTTCTCCGCCATTATTATTTCGCAATAACGTAATGTAACTTGCAGCGCTGCACACTCCGCTCTCGTTACTTCCTCGAGATAATTTCGCGAGGTCCGCTACCTCGAAGAATACGTACGTTCCTCTCCTTTTCGCAACGCCGGTTTATTCCTCTAATTCCCTTTGATCGTTAAGCGCTTCCCGCGTCTTAATTTCCCATTACCTCTCCATCTCCCGTGGGAATATCCATTTTTCATACGGGCTTTACACCTCAAAGACTCGACTCTCGTTTATCGAGACTGATAGACAAAAGTCGTCGCAAACGACGACATCAACTCGACGCGTCATTGCCAATTCATTGGCTTCGCAAACACTTTATTTCTAAGCTTTGAAAGACTTAGGACAGGTGGCTCGATTCCTGTCGACTCGTTCGACGCAACAAAACCATTCGTAAGAAAAATTTTCTCCGACCAGTGTGTTTATAGTTTCGAAAAACTCTGCGAGAACGAATTTCCTATAAAACAGCAGTGATGAGAAACTTTCTCTGCAATTTCCAAACAACAAATAACCACCTAGAACAAACTTCAAAACAACTAATCGCTTCAATTTACAGGGTTAGTATAAGCTTTATATTCTTTTATGGGCTGGTGAAAGGAAAAACACATCCTCAGGCACTGCGAACAGCTCAACTTTGGTCAACTAGGAAAAGAAAAAAACACTCACTACTCACTCTTCGGTAAAAACGTCTCTTCGGATTCTCAACTAACTCTCAGCT
Organism: Lepidotrigona ventralis hoosana; assembly: GCA_002806875.1. Classification (NCBI taxonomy): domain Eukaryota; kingdom Metazoa; phylum Arthropoda; class Insecta; order Hymenoptera; family Apidae; genus Lepidotrigona; species Lepidotrigona ventralis. The sequence continues at coordinate 10,898 of NIPQ01102430.1, forward strand.
AAACTACATGGGTTTCTTAACCCCCTTTCAACGCAGATGTTGCAACGTTAAGTTGTACAACACAGATATCAAGTGAATCAATTACTGGGACAAACTGGAGTGAGTGGTTACCCACCGCTTAACGTAGAACGCGACTCAACAATGATCAAACAACGTGTTTCATAATAGCAGCGTGTTTAATGAGAACGTAGATGCCATTTCTCTGGAAGGAAATATTCTTTTTGTACAAAATTTCGCACACTACAGTTAAAATACTTGGACACGCAGACAATCAATCCGGTTGTCCCTCGCAGTCTCTGCTTCGTGATTGACCAAACATTTTCAGTTTGATTGGCATCGGGGAATCGAGATGGCCAATCAAACACGCTAATACCGATTTTCTCTTTCCACTGCGTGTAAACTTCGGTGCTTGGGATCGTTATCTTCTCGAAGTATCCGAGATTGGTTTCCTTCGTTAGACCAGTTCAGAGACTTGAAGACTCGTCTTTCGAACAATTTGAGCGTCTGGATTGTTTGTAGAGACGCGTAAAGTCCTAAATCCGCGAAAAACAGCCCCAAACATGCACTTGACAGGATTTGAAAATGTTTGGACAATCATGAACAGATCATAGACTGCGAGGGACACGTGTCTTAATAATGGAAAGTTTAAATCGTCGAATTCGAGAAATATGGAGGTCTTCATCTTTATGTCCGAGCAATAATCGCCAGTGCTGACGACTGAACACACTGTTAATCGAGTGCCTAACAGTATTTCAAGTGTACCATCTATGCCATTTTTCACAAACGGAATATTTCCCTCAGAGAAAATGGAACGTGCACGTTCTCGTCAAACACACAGCAATTACCAAGGAGCAAACCTGCTCTCTTGCCTAAATGTGGGCTCGATTAACAGGACGCTTCAAATTCCTAGCTCGTCCTCCGGCAAGAAAACGAAGACGAAAAAGAAGAAGAAAAAGAAGAAAAAGAGCGAAGAGGAAAGAGTAAGGAAAAAAGAAGAAGAGTGGCAAGAGAGCAGGTTTCCGTCAGTCCAGCGACGAGAAAGACGAAAGAGTCAGAGAGACTTGGGGCGCAGCCTCAGTCAGGTAGATCTCTTCCCCGTTGTCCCAGAAAAACGGGGCAAACGCCCCGGTGGCGTGTGTACGTAGATACATCGTTTATGGGCGACATAAAACTTCACTCTTGCATTCCCTGTGAACACGGGCTCCGGGCCGAGGCGCATACGCGAGGCGGCATTATAATGTATGACGCGACGGCGCGCCGCGGGAGGCATTAAAGCCGGGAGGGGAGGGGGGAAAGAATCACACGTACGAGAGCAGGCGGAGGAGGAGATGCGGCGAGCAAGCTGGAGGCGGTGGCAGAGGAAGCGCGACCAGGAGAACAACCCCCCGAGAGTCAAAACTCGGCCAGCCATTAAAAGCATGGGCCCTTTTCCTTCTACATTGTCCCGACTGTTTGGCTACTTCTTCATTTCTAAAAAACGTTCCTCTCTCTCTCTCTCTCTCTCTCTCTCTTATAATGCAACAGTGCCCTTGTAACTGTACAACAGTCGGGACCGAAACTGGGCAGTTAAATATACTTAAATATACTTAAAACTGAGAAAATATTGCAAATTTGGGACAAAGGTTAACCTCTTGCGCTGGCAACTGATTTGCGGACTATAACGAGTGACCAAATACAACATATACAACAATTCGTCGCTTTCTTTTGGAATTCGTCGGTATAATATATCACTGGGTAGAAATTATTACTAAGAAGTAATAAATTTATTATTTGTTTTACCTGAATTATACTTAAATATAGTTAAAACTGAGAAAATATTGCAAATTTGGGACAAAGGTTAACCTCTTGCGCAGGTAACTGATTTGCGGACCATAACGAATGACCAAACCGTACACAACAATTCGTCGCTTTCTTTTAGAATTCATCAGTATAATATACCACTGGGTAGAAATTATTACTAAGAAGTAATAAATTTATTATTTGTTTTGCCTGGGTTATACTTAAATATAGTTAAAACAGAGAAAATATTGCAAATTTGGGACAAAGGTTAACCTCTTGCGCAGGCAACTGATTTGCGGACCATAACGAGTGACCAAATACAACATATACAACAATTCGTCGCTTTCTTTTGGAATTCATCGGTATAATATATCACTGGATAGAAATTATTACTAAGAAGTAATAAATTTATTATTTGTTTTACCTGAATTATACTTAAATATAGTTAAAACTAAGAAAATATTACAAATTCTGATTCGCGAAGCACTGCTCAGTCACTAGGACCAAAATGTGGTCAGTTGTGAAGTCACTATTGTTCTTCATTCTTATTCCATGTCTCTTCTATGTCAACGATCGAACGAGACGGAAATTACTCACGGCATCACCGTCGCTCGGCTACATAGTGCAGCGAGCGAAACTCGCTACCAGAGTAGGATGGATGGAATTTGAAATGCGCGTAGAAGAAGGTTAGGTTAGGTTCGCCGTGGCCACGCTATCAACCGAAGGAGGACCGGGTTTCCTCTTGAATCTTGCGGTGAATTCAACTCTTTCGAGAGAGAGTGTCTGTCCCGAGATGAGTTTAAACCGAGGCTATCGACCCTCGTGGAATTTCTCTGCTTATCCAGTGAGTTTCAAACCTCACAGATGGAAAATTAAAGCCTCGCCTCGTGTTCCTTAAGAGTTTCTCCACCGCCGCGGACAAATAATGCACGTGTCGTGCATTATTGCCGACGCAACGTTGAACGAGTTGGACGAGAGCATTCCAGTGATGCATTATGAAAGGGTTGAATTTTTCGGTGATTCGACGTACGAATTTCAAAGAGAGAGAGAAAGAGAGAGAGAGAGTTGGGTCTGGTTTTTTTTTAATTTTTCAGGATTCTTATCGCGGCGTGGACAAACGCCTGCCTGGCTGCAGACGCATCATTTATGAACCGTGCGAGAAGTTTCGTGTTTCGCTCGAGAGGTGAGCCAGCCAGCTGTTAACGCGTGAAACTTATGAAAAAGTATAATTCACGCCGCGCGACGCAATTAATGCTCAGCAGGCAGAGAGGCCCGGCGAATTCTCTCACATTCCCGTAATTAATTCCGCGCCACGGTTTCTTCCATCGTTACGAATTGACATGGACATTGAAGATTCATCTGTCATGCGTTCCATGTGTCACACGCCTCGTGACCACGAGTGATAAAGTCTCACTACTTCGAAAAATTCCCCAAAAACTGCGACAGAGACTTGTAGAATGTGAAGAATAACTCAAGAAATAAAAAATAGGAAAAGGCAGTTAGCATTTATGTATCAAATTTATGTCTTCACTCTGTTCGACCTAGAGTTATGTTTAGTTAGCTGATACATCGTTACAATCTTTAGATCGTAAATCTCGATTTTTCCACTTACATTAAGCATGCGTCAATTGCAATGCGAAAATATAATTCTAACTGGAGGAACTGTTTTATCTAATTGTAAAGACAACTGCACGTATGCATTGAATGTTTGCCTACAGATTCGATTGATCGAATGATGAAGAAGCTCTTCGGTTCTTAACGCTCGTTCTTTTATGCATTATATTTTTATTACATTTTTGTCACTGTTGCTAACAACCGATATTGGTAGAATTGAAATATCTGTTTAGTTATTCGTATCTGTTACACTGCTCTGCACGTCCAGCGAGAAAGATTTGAAAATGATGAATTCTTTTGTAATGCAAAAATCAAGATTCCATTTTATCTGGAACTTGTATATGAATATATAATTTTCATAAACAAATATTCGAGAGAATTTTGTATTAACATTTGCTTGGAAAAACTTATAAAAAGTATGGTTTTTTAAATATATTTGCACATATAATGCACAATTAAAATCGTCATTAGAAAACACTAATTTCATCGATTTACGCAAAAAACGGTATCTTCAATAATTTCCGAGATATTTGATAAAATATGTTCTACACTCCCAACTTTGAATGTAGTTCTCATCCCTTTAACAATGACGATTGCCGACAAAAAAAAAAATATGTTTTTGAAAACTACGTTTATGCCAAATTTCATCAAAATCGGTGATCCACACTTTGATAAATTCCTTTGTTAATCGTTAAAGTGTCATTGGCGAATCTGCGAGCTAATAATTTCACTGACATTAATTATTTTGTACTTGGAGATTCATAGTCTCTGGCAATCCTAGTCAAACTAGTTCGTTTGAAGAAATTGTCGCGCATTTATTTTTTCTTCTTGGAATTCAACGAGACTGCCATCGTGATCGATATATTTGGCTGTTATCTCTCGCCTGAAACTTAAAGACACGCACGTTACGCGAATCATGGCGTACAAAGAATAAAAAAAAAACTACGACCGAGTAAAAAAGCTCGGCGGAAGTGCTACGCTACGTAATCCCGATCCCAGGAGTAATATAAATCCAAAGGTAACTACGCTCGGGAAATAAACCGCCTTAAACGAGGGAGCCTGTCTTAAACGAGTGTACAAACAATTATCCCGTGCTTTAATATCTTCGCTACAGCGAGACTGGGCTGGTAATCTTTTTGTATACCGTGTGTAACGAACAGAGGAAAATTTTTATTGTACGTAGTACGCGTAAAAATTAATTAAATCTTCTGTTCTTTTCTCAGTCTCAGTTGCCGAAGACCTGATGTAGAAAGGTCAGCAAGGTACGAATAAGAATAAGAAGAAATGTCATGATTGTGAACACGATTTTCAATTCTCACAGTCGTTTGTGTATATAATAATGTTTATAAAGGTGCAAAATAATAACAAATAGGCAACTTTTAAAAATTCGAACAATTAATTAATTAGCGACAGATTGTAAAATGGTAATTTGGAAATGTCTAAATTGGACATAATTTCCAATCCTTGCATTTCTCTTGCGAGTCTCCAGTTTTAACAATGTTTATAAAAAGACTTTACATCAAACAGACGATTTTGAAGAATTAACGATAGATTATAATTCAGAAATGTCTAAATTGGACATTTTCTACAACGATTCCAACAATGTTTATAAAAAGACTTTATATGAAATAGACTTTGATATAATTCTTTAATTATACTTTAGTTATATAAGGAGACTTTCGATCAATTGACAGATTGTAAAATGGTAATTTGGAAATATCTAAATTGGACATAATTTCCAATTCTTGCAAGTCTCCAGTTCCAACAATGTTTATAAAAAGACTTCACATCAAATAGACAATTTTGAAAAATTAACGATAGACTATAAAATAGTAATTCAGAAATGTCTAAATTGGACATTTTCTACAACGATTCCAACAATGTTTATAAAAAGACTTTATATGAAATAAACTTTGGTATAATTTTTTAATTATACTTTAATTATGTAAATAGACTTTCGATCAATTCTTTTTGAAGAATTTGAAGAATTAAACGACAGGTTGTAAAATGGTAATTTGGAAATGTCTAAATTGGACATAATTTCCAATCCTTGCATTTCTCTTGCGAGTCTCCAGTTTTAACAATGTTTATAAAAAGACTTTACATCAAACAGACGATTTTGAAAAATTAACGATAGATTATAATTCAGAAATGTCTAAATTGGACATTTTCTACAACGATTCCAACAATGTTTATAAAAAGACTTTATATGAAATAGACTTTGATATAATTCTTTAATTATACTTTAGTTATATAAGGAGACTTTCGATCAATTGACAGATTGTAAAATGGTAATTTGGAAATATCTAAATTGGACATAATTTCCAATTCTTGCAAGTCTCCAGTTCCAACAATGTTTATAAAAAGACTTCACATCAAATAGACAATTTTGAAAAATTAACGATAGACTAAAATAGACTAAAATAGTAATTCAGAAATGTTTAAATTGGACATTTTCTACAACGATTCCAACAATGTTTATAAAAAGACTTTATATGAAATAAACTTTGGTATAATTTTTTAATTATACTTTAATTATGTAAATAGACTTTCGATCAATTCTTTTTGAAGAATTTGAAGAATTAAACGACAGGTTGTAAAATGGTAATTTGGAAATGTCTAAATTGGACATTTACATTTGCTTTCCTTACGGACATGGTTTCAACAATGCTTGTCGAATTTTATATAAAACAGACAAATTTGAAGAATTTTGAAGAATTACGACTGTAAAATGATAATTCATAGACAATTTCTAGGAATTTCTAGGAATTTCGAAGAATTAACGACAGGCTACAAAATAGTAATTCAAAATTGTCTAACACAGAGATTGGACATTTCCTTCTTACGATCGCTTCAGACTTCTCTTGCCTCCTGGTTTGCGACAAGCCATGCGTTTGTAAAAAAATTTTTAGGCAAGACAGATAGGCTGAATTTCGAATAATGTTTATTATAAAATGATTGAAGAATGAACGGACAGACTGTAAGATAGACGATAGTTGCAAGTAAATCTAGATTTCGCGGCGCCGTAAGGCAAGACGCAAGATGAAAAGGACAAATCTCGATGGATCTCGGTGAAGACGAAGAAGAAAATGGAAGACGCCATAGTTGCGGTAATAGACATCTGAGGAAATCGTCGGGGAATTTGTGGCCGTGACGTTGCTGCGTCGGGGCAACGTTCGGGCCAGCGTGATACGAAATTATGCAATTCGAGTAACCGCATTTCCATTATGCAGTATTTACTCGCGGCTATGTATTGCGCCGGTGCCAGTGTGCACATGTAACAGATGATATAGGCGAACAAGAGAGAGAGAGGGAGAGACTCGGAGAGACCCCACAGCTCAGAGAACAAGGGACGATGCCAGCAGGGTGGCAATGGCCCTTCGCTATGGCGCACCTGAAGGGAACAGGTGCATATATAGCTACGAGAGAATTCACCGGTTCATCGAAAATGAAATTACTCGTTCCTCGTCACATTTGACATCGCAACCAATCTTCGACACCATGACCAGATGAAATCATCCTTCGAGTACCATTCGATCTATCTGTCCTCGAAAATTTCGGAATTTTCAAATTCCTTTCACGATTGTGTGCGCTTCAACTGCTTCACTTGCGCAGTGTGAAAAGCCAAAGATCTTGTACGATCTTGTACTAAATTTCATTTACACATTCACGAATCGTTATTCGTTCGAACATGATCAAGAGGTTTTGCTCGTTACACGAAATCAGCATTCATTTGATAATTTTTATCTTTTTCAAAAAGATTGTGTAGCTTCTTACGTATTATTGACACGTTTTAGATAGCACTACGTTTCCGAGTAGTTTTTATTTTTTTTCTTATTTATTGAACTTGTTTATGTTGCTCAATAATTCAGTAATTTTACGTGACTTTGATTAACGATTTTATTAGACTTCTGTGCGAGTCTCGACGTTACATTCGATAGAGATTTCTGATTATGATCAAACAAAGTTTTCAAAGATTCCGGATTCGTTCGGACTAAAGTTTCACAGCTAATTTAATATCTGGATATAATTTTTATAATTTAGATGAAAACTGACGGTAACGATAGAAAAATTCTGTCATTAAAAGAGTCAAAATCTACATGGTTTCTAATTATTAAAATGGCAAATTAAATCATTTCAGAAACATTTTTTCGATACTCAATAACTGTGCACTTATCAACAATTTTTCAAGAGTTTCTGATTCTACCAGAGAAAACGATTTTTTTTTTTTTTTGATAAAAACTAATCAGACAAATTATCGTGAAATATCTTCTTAACCATCAGGTTTAGAACCAATGTGGCTTAATACTTTTTTACTTGGAATTTAACATTCTCTCGATTTATAAT
>NIPQ01102465.1:0-18060 GCA_002806875.1 Lepidotrigona ventralis hoosana
AAAAAAAAAAAAAAAAAAAAGAAAAAGAATAAAACGAAGCAACAGGAGAAAGATAAGAAATTAATTCTTAGGAATTAAAATGTTAAATGAAAGAAAGAAATAATAATAAGAGAGAGATGTTAGAGATATTTAACCGAGTAACGAGCCGAAATTTCGTTAAGAATTTTGTACGCTGATCCCAGACAGCTACCCTTCTGCGCCCTCGTGTCTTACAATTAGGAAGAAAGCAGTTCTTTTCAACGGAGAAACGTTCTCTCGATGGACGGGAAGAGGAACAACTTTGAAACAGATAGAATATTCATAAAATGAAATGGTAAAATGAAATTTGAGCGGTGGAATTATCCGTCATGTTTGTCAAGGATGTTCTCTGCCCGTTCGTCGGGATGATCGATAGAGATATAAGAAGAGTTGGCATTTAAGAAGGAGTTATACCCGTAAACTACTTACGTAGCTACGTTTTAAACTAATCGACAAATACACCACGATCGTACTCACACAAGACACACACACACACTCACACATACACACACACACGGATACATGTACACTTTCTTTACAGACACACGCCATTGTAAATTAGGCAGAGCTGTAGCCTAGCAAACGAGAAAGAAAAAGGAGGCAGAAATAAGTAAGAAGAAGGAAGAAAATCTGTGAACAAAATTCGGAGTTTGAATTTCGCTTATGTTGGTGGAAATTCAATATGAAAGCGATACGATACGTTATCAGTGGACTGCGGAGTTTTTCACGCGCAAAATTGCACACCACGCATGCAACATACAAAGATATAGAAAGTATTCGTATAAAAAATTTATTATAACGTTCAACAGAAGAAACAAATCTCTACTTAAGTTCTATCTCTTTGATTGTGTTTCTAAAGATTTACGAATGCAGAAAAAATCCGCAGTCTGGTTATCAGTCGAGTGTTAAGAGTATTCTATAGCCGCCCGATGTTGGCATTTAGCTGGTCTAAACCGCAGAGGGTTCGTTTCTACTAATTATATACATATACACACACACACATATATATATATATATATACATACATGATATATCATGTATGTATATATAGTATATACATATACTATACTATAGCGCTGTTGAGTTTTATCGATTGTGAGAGAGACACTTTATCCCGTGAGAAAACGATCGACAGAAAGATCGGTCGTTGTTAAGTCGACATTTCTACCAGAGACGTCGGTAAGAGCGATGAGAGTGAATGGAAATCATATAGAACGCGAAATTTGGAATCGATCGAGCTCTCGCTAGCCCAGAATGATCTGAATATCCATGAAAGTCAAATCAGAAGCTGAAATTGAAATTAAATGACAGACTGTCAGATATATGCGTTTCATTTCTACTCGCGTGTGTGGATAGGTGCGACGCTCTTTTAATTTTACGATCCGTCTCGTCGCGTAGAAAATATTTACTTTCTACGTTATTTCAATGCGAATCTTCCTGCCGTTTTCATTTAAAATCGCAGAGTTTTACGAAGTGAGAAGTTTAGCTTCAAGCCTACTATCGTTTTGGTAACATGGAGTGAATTTTTATATTGTAATTGAAATTGAAAATATTTTTATTCGCACGTGTGTGTTTGAAATGCGTTTATAGTAAGAAATGTCTAACCTTTCTTTTCCATTGTGCAGAAAACGTTTTAATCCGGACTGTGACTTTACGAAGTACTTGTGTATCTTTGCATCGAAATTATCTGCAAGAATATAAAAGTTCACCGCGTCAACGACGTAAAACTTTCATTGGAACTGTCGCTTTAAATTTTGATTCTTTCCCCCCTCGTAAACAATGAAAATTTCCCGCAGAAAAGTTGAGTACGAGTCATCAGCCATAGAAACTCTAATAAATTCTGCGATACACGTGCAAGCCATTTGATTATCCTATTCGACGTAAAACTGTCAGATCTGAAACCTACAAAAAGAAAAAAGAAATGAACAAGCAAAATTCATAATAAAACCATGCAATTCATCAACTCATTGAAATTGCAAAATTCTTATCCGACGCGAGATCATAAAATAGCAAATCGCCATTTGCGCAACGGAAGTTCGTCGCAGCCTGCAACTTATCGCTTGTCAATTTCCTAATATCGGTAATAAATTATCGCTGAGGAGGTGAGGGCTGTGCGGGAAGTTTAAGCCGAAGGATAGACTCGACGGAGCAGCAAGATCTATATATCAGGTGGTGTGGAACGATAGATCAGCTGGTCGGTGTTGGACACGTCGGGTCCCTCAAGATCGAAACCCTGTCCGCGCCGGTATGTACGCCGGTGTGCATCGTTTTCATCGTCGAGTGCAATCTCTGTTCCGGCGCTGTCTTATTTCGAGCGCTGCTCCACCGTCCTGACCTTAATTGTAGAGTAACCCAGATTACAGATGCCGAGAGGGAAACGGAGATAGGGTTGCGAGCGTAGACGGGGAGAGGGGCGAGGAGGGGTTGAAAGGGGGGAGATAGACGAATGAACAATCTCAGAAACGATACGGCCGAGCAGCTTTGTCATTAAGGAACTCCGGATCACTGCGCCTTGTTGCGGCTTCTCTAATTTTCCTGGCTATTTTACCAACGGCTGTTCTCCCTTCCCCCTTCCCGCTATACATCTTCTTCACGCTCTAAACCTAACCTAAACCTCATGCTCCTGCGTTCACTTTGATATTTCCATTGTTTTTTTTCCTTTTTTTTTTTAAGTTTCTGTACTGACTTCTTACGACTCGTCTCTTTCGTCACCCGAGACTTTAATCGTGAGATTATATGTTCATCGCAGTATTAAAAGCATTAGTAAAACGTAAATTAATGATGGACCGCGGATTTTTGTGCAAATGTATATTTTCGTGAAAGTAATTTAAAAAGCGCGTCTGTATATTTTTTGCAATCTCTATAAATGCATGAAAATCCGTGACCTGGAAGAAAGCATTAAATTTAATAATAATGTAACGACTTGCTAGTCTCGGATTTTCAAGAAGAAAATATTTTTCTAACAATTTGCGACTAATTTAAAATTCACAAAAGAAGTTCAGGTATCTTTCATATTTTCAAATGAATTTTGCTCGAATTCGAGTTCAAATCTCCTATAATGAAGAATTAAAATATATGCCAGAAGCATTAACCTTCCTGCTGCGGAACACGAAGCGATATAATATTCATTGCGCGTAATCTTATTAAGTATTGGTTAATACGAACTTGAGTTATAACCAGTGCTTACTAATTCCATTCTTCGCAGTGACTTACACAGAATGCTAATTACGTAGAAAGCTCGGGTTATAGAAATAAAAGAGAAACATGAAAGGCACGCGGGTCGTATAGGTAACCGGTTTAATCAATTTTTCACCTAGTTTCATCGCCGAGCGCCCAGTTTCTCGTAAAATCAATTAAAGATCAAACACTGGGGTCCGACAAGGGAAGCACTCCGACAGAATATTCTCCGAAAATGTATTGCGATTCAAAACAAAACGTCAAACGTCCAAATATACACACACATATATATATATATATATATATATATATATATATATATTTTTCAACTCGAAGTAGCCAAAGTATTCAAATAGCAATTGCCAGTTAAAAGGAAAAATGAGTTCGGGAAATGATATTAAAAACCATGAAAATTTTTCTCCACTATTCTTCCTCCTATTTTATTGACGCACAGCTATTTTCAAGGAACATTTGAAGAACGAAAAATGGCAGTCGTTGCCAGAGAAACATCCTGAACACCTTGCAACCTCTACTTTCTGGGTCATTTCTTCTCCACTTGTTCCTTCTTTCTTTCACACGTGCTCAACTTTCTATTCCATTAGTTCCAACGGACAATCACCACAGCCAATCTTCCTCAACACCTACTGTCTGAAACATTCTTTATCATTCTCTTCAATTCGCAATTCCTGTTTATTCAACTATCCATCTCATTGGAGTTCTAGCTAGCTCTGCAGCTAGATATTCTCTTTGCAACTCTCTAAGTTTCTTTTTCATACTCTTTTAATTTACAAATTCCTTTGTCATCACGTTATGCGTTAAATCAACAGAGAATTGTCACGGGGACATTTTCAATATTCTGCAGCCGCTAGGTAATTTCTTTTTTTTTTTTCTACCTCAATAGGCTGTCGTAAAAGAACATTTTACAATTTTTTTATAACTTTCCTTTCCTTACCTCATTTCTTGTTCACTCTTTTGAAAATTTTCAAAATTCTACGACTCCTGTCCTCTATGGTGTTTCCTTTTTCATGCTCAACTCCCCCTTCCATACCGCCAGCATTTCCAAACCTTCGTCATCGAACGCGACACATTAAGCTCTTCTGAAATATTCGTCGCGGTGATGTAAAACGAAGCATTTGTTATTAGCGTTTCGGTGGAGGGATATTGTTTTCCGACCGCAGGTCCGTGTGTTTGTGCGAGGCCGATTCGCGGTGGTGTGCGCGTGCAACGCGGTTAGATGGCTCAATAACGAGCATTGTGTGATTCCCGTGACCCGCGTCGCATCGATCACATCGCGTTTCCAACGTTATCACTCTCTTTTTCTCTCATTCCCTCTTTCTCGCTCCTTCTTTTTACCTAGATATCGGTCGTTGTCGGCGAATGCATCGCGAACAGGCCTCGCTTCGCCGCGGAAACTTTTGGAAATCTTTCCTTCACCGCGAGACTTTGATGGCGCAGCGGATCTGACAGCGATAGTATCAGAAAGGGCGAGAATTGATAATGTTTCCTTAGGATTTCTCCTTGCTGTTACATGAATTGAAATCATCGTGGATTTTTTTACGAAATCTCAACGTATTTCACTCCCTCATCGAGGGTAAAATTTTAATCCTTCAATTCCACGATTCGAATATGTCGACTCTGAAAGCGTGTTGGTTTCCAGTGAAAAAAATTGCAATTCTTTCTCTCTCCCTTTCTTACGTTATGATCTATCTTGTTGCTGTTGCAGACACGATGTTGAACATTCATCCATGTAAAGATAACAATCTATGTGGGACTAATGCGACACTGCGCGAAATGAAAGCATTGTAATATTTTTACCATTACAACATCTATCAAATATCTTTGGCCACGGTATAATTGCTGTATAAAATATCGTTTTACGATAACGTTTAGACAAACACGCATCGACCGAAATTTTTCTGGGTAAAATATCACGATGCTAGTGAGCTCGCATTTCGTGGAAACGGTAATACGTGCTTTTGTTGAACTTACGCTGTTAAAACAGTTCGAAGGGGGGAATTCGCGAGCGAATTTACATTCTGTGAAATATTTTGTTAGAGCGTGGATAATGAATAACTCGGATAAAGCGAAAGAGGATGAGAGATTCGCGAGGAGTGAGGCTTTGTGGTGAAGAGGTATACTCTGAAGAGGTTATTAGAGAATTTTCTACGCGTTTCCCTTTCGCAGCGTGTATGGAGATTAAAATATTACAGGGAATCAAAGTCGGTTTATAATAACTAGTTCATTGGCGGTAGAGGATTTGTTTCTACTGGAAACAAAGGTACGAATACGTTTTAGAGCATGTTTTTATCTCTCGCGATCACCGGCATTTCGACGACATGACAAAAGCCTCGTTTTCATGGAAATATTTCAGCGAAAGACTAGCGCGGATTTACATCTGAATAAAATAAACTGGTGAAAAAAATGCGCACGTGGTAGCATACGCGGTGAAATTTATGTGTTATGTTAAAAGAAAAAAAAAAATAGAACGGAATCAATATGAAATTGCATATTGGAAAACAACGAGCAAAGTAAGCGATATTTTAAATAATTTTTTCCCATAAATCTGTAACGAATATATATGTTCTAACTATGTTCAAACTTCATTTGAAATTGTTTATTGAGAGCTTGCAGATCAATTCTCGCTTTTCGCAACATTTTTCCACGGGGAAAAAATTCTTTTTTTAATACAAATACGTAGGATACATATAAAAATTGGAAGCGTTATAAATTATATTTTTTATTATTACAGAAGAAGAATTGAATAGCTCGTAACAAAAATGATCCTCGTCTATGAAAAACGATAAATGAAATTTCGACACAACACATTGAAAATTGTTTAATAAAATATTCGTCGTATTATGCTATTCGTTACTGAATGCTATAAGTACTGTGATTATATCGCAGAGAAATTAAAAGATAATTAAAATGCATTATTTTCTCAAAAGTTTAAAATTTTGACGAGAATTGCTTTTTGTTAGGAGCTTCTCGATTTTTGAATTTAATATATTGTCAATTACTACCATGTTACCAAAACTACCTTTTCATCTAATTTTGAAGCTAAACACGTATTTTCTCATTCCCTCATATACCTGGTGTGCAATATTTAATGTCGTCTTGAGAAGATGTTTGCCTTCCATGATCAACTATATATATTTAGATCCAACAGCTTCTGATCAGTTTCGTCTATATTATATTAAAACTCTGAGTGTGTTATAAAATTACGTAAAATTTTTCCAAATGAAACAACTAAAATCAAGAAAAGTCAAGAGAAATGTGACACGATTTCTCCTGCGATCTTCATCTTCTCATTGACAAATATCGGAAATCATGCGAGGGCACGATCGATTGCTTAGCAGACGTAACGTAAGAGAAAAAAGATGTACGTTATATATACATAGAATACGTATGACATGTTGACGCAGGCGTAAAGAGCGGACAAAGAAAAAGAGAGAGAGAGAGAGAGAAGAAAAAAAGTAAAAAAAAAAGAGAACTATATAAAATATGTAAAGTTATACATATGTACATGTACGACGTACAAGATTCCTGATTTTGTAAAACCAGCGACACGTGTTACATAGAACAACAATAAAGGTGATCTATGGCGTTTTATAAAAGAGAACTCATTCTCTTAGATACGTGATTTTCATTTCCTTGAATCTTTATGTTTCCTTTCCGATCTGTCTTTTCTATCGTCGCGGGCGCCAATAAAATCCTCGCTTGCCTTTTTAAAAGTCCATACATACGTGTGTCCCCGCGTGAAATCCACTTTTACGATTATTGAACGTGGATGCTTGAAATTGCTGAAACGGTAACCACGTAGGGTTTTTTCATTCTTCCGGTCTTTCTCCTCGTCTCGTGCTTTGTTTCGCGCGGTTATTGCAAAATGAATCGTCGAATGAACGTGTGGTTCCTACGTTTCGCACACGTTAAGATAAAATCGAATAATAAGTTGCTCACAATTTGCCAGTATTACTATTTGCATTTAGATAGTGATACCGTAGTATGAAAAGTAAATTGAAGTTTTATAAGGCTTCGTTCTCGGAATGTACGCAGATGTGGAATCTGTGCAGAAATTTAATTCACCCACTGTAATTGGATATTTCGTGTATATATATATATATATATATATATATATATATATATTTACTCGTACGTATAAAATGTTTTGAAGTGATTGTTATAATTAAAAATATTTTTGCATGTTATATGTTTCTGTGCATTTAAATTCACTGCAGAAATGCACGAAAATTTCTATTGTAGTTTGTCGATGATAATTCAAGAATAATACAAATTTATAGAGAGAATATAATTATAATTGGCAGTGTGTACTGCTTAGAAAAGAAATCACTTGTGATTATAATTATAAAAATCTAGGAATATTTTCGTGTTTTAAAAATCAGACATATATATCATTACTTTAATCACACGTTTTGATATGACAATAAATAATATTTTATTATTTAATCGAATCTATACAGTGCAAATTAAAACAATGCTTTATACGATGCTTTATCTCTCACATTTGTTCAGCAATTATTACTCGTCCATTCTAATTTATTCTGATTTGGTTAAATAAATTCTCAGAATAGTTTTACATTTGTAAGAATATAATATAACAAAATAATAATTATATGATTCTACAGTACTGTTTGAGCGGTGCAAAATTTCCGATTTTTTTTTTTCTCGATTACACGAGAGCTCCATCCCCTAACGACAAAGTTTCGCGTTCGTAACAACAGAATTTTCTTTCGAAGACCATCTTAAATATTCCTCAGAATCAACGTTCGTTTATTATTATTTCCGCTCATTCCCTATTCCCTCCTTCGCCCGCATTACCGCGAAAAATCCCCCTATCTCTGTGTGGCAACTTTCGGAGCAGAAAGTTATCGGGTAAAAAGTGCAGCATCCGGAAGTGTTCGACGATGCGGCCTCAGCCCGCCGTGAAATACGCAAACAGATCTTCCGCTTCGTAGTTTAAGGATGAACGATGGGCAAACAATTCGGTATTTAATCGCAATTATTGGCGGAATGTTTCAATCCGCTTACTCGATCTTTGCTTTTCCTTATTTTCCCTTCCTTTCCTGTCTGCGCAGTAGCTTCCGATTACTCTGTTATTACTCCGTGACATGATTTTCCCCATTCATAATTCCAATGTTGATCTTGTTACACCAACCGAGCTCAAAGAATGTCACTTGAATTTTTCAAAAATTTCAAGACCATCTTCTATTTTCTGGAAATTTCTCTTTTCAAGTCTCTTGTTACCTATTTGAGTTGTAATTTATGTATCGTGAACTTAAAAAAAAAAAATAGAAATAAAATTGAAAACGTTGATTTGTGAGTAATTGTCAGTGACTAACGTTTCAATTATATGTACATTTTTTTCTCAAGGAAATCTTTTACAGTAAAAGTAAAAAGAGATACGAAGAATATATCTCGCAGACAATTGAACAATTGTCTTGATATTTCTCTTGTTTCCTCATTAAGTTTTTCGTAGTTATTCAGGAAATGTAGGATTTAAAAAATTCAATGAAACTTTCATGCAAGCGAGATGCTATTTCATTTTTGCTGGCTTATTTGAACGCGTGCATGTTTGAAATTAAAATAAATATTTGTCACGCATAAATTATTCGTTTGATTAAATTTGATTTTCATTCGTTCGCGCTGCATGCTTCCATAATAGATAGTACTGAAACGAATTTTTTTCGATCGATATGTTTTTATATTATTTTAGTCAATCATGTTCCGAAAATTCAATTAAAACGTGGAAAAATGTGAGATTATAGATTAGGATATTTTTTATTGTAAAAATCTTTCTAAATTTAAAAAATATCGCAATATTCAATCTTAGACATTCAGTTTGAATTACATATTGTATTTCATAGTTGATACTATTAAGAAATAATGATATCATTGATTAATTTATCTAAAAACGAAATTGACAGAAAGTTACTTAATTATTATTATTAAGAATATTTCCAAGTGAATACAAACATAGTTCTCTCAAGATAGTACTATCACGTTATAGTTAATTTCTTCGAAAAAATTTTAATATTTATTCACAATGATTAATAAAAAAAAAAAAAAACAAATGCTTCCTACATTTTCCCGTATTCCAGACATTTGTAAATTTCCTAAATCTGAACATTATTCAAAACTTATATCGAAAATTGCAAAATATAACAACCTCGTGCCACTTTCACAAACAAAAGTCAAATGTATATTTTCAACAAGAAGGTATCTAAAATTTGAGGAAACAATTTGTACTCGCTGGAAATGGCCAGAAAAGTTCGGTGCTTGATGGTCTCGGATGTTTCACAATCTCTGTAAAATAGCATTCCTGAAACTTTCAAGCGTTTCTCGGGCCTTTGAACGATACGTGATTTTTCTTCGCAATCGCCAGCAAGTGACCGCCGGTACACGCCGAGTCAGACACAAAGTAGTTGCGGTCGTTTATTATACGGCCACTCGAGACTGTTACCAGACGGTAACCACGAACTCTTTGTAAACCGAGAAGCACCAGTTCAAGTTATTTTTTGCACAATTCAAAGGCATAATTTACGAACGATTCAATGAATAATTAATAGGCTGTTCTTTTCTCTAGTACTACAGTTATAAATAAAATTCAGAGCCAGATATTTCATCTTTACATTGTTTCCAACTTATATATTGTAATATATTTTCCTTGGGAAGTATTTATTTTAATTATTATTATTATTATTATTATTTTCTCGAAAAGCTACATTCCAAGAAAACTCACTGGAATCAAATTTAATAAAAAGCCAATAACAATACTCTCTCAATCCAAGAAACATTATTCAAACAAAAGGCTGGCCTCGATTTTTCATGTTATCATTACCTACTACTAAATTTATTTCTTCTAGTCATCCCTTCCAGGCAACCAAAATTAAAAAAAAATCCACGAAACAAGAAAATAATTTATCCCGTTTTTTCCTTTATAATCTAATTAAGAAGAACGAAAAAGTGACTTAGTCCCTCTTCGTAATCTTCATACGTTGCAACATAATGAGGAATTTCCAGCGAAATGGGACACTCTTCTGCGGCTTTGTATCAGTGGCATCATTCCACTACTCTTCAATGATCGCATGCGTTATCATCGATCCGACCCAGCTTTTCCCAGAGTTTTCCTTCAACCCCCAAACCAACAACACACGATCAGCCCTTTTCCAGCACTGATCCTGCCTAATCGGTGGGCCTGCGTCATCGGTTCAGCGTTTACTTATTTACAAGGGCGTGGCGGGCTCATTCTGTACATTCTATCTTGGCCATTCAGTTTCTGGGCGCGGTGGAGCCGGCTTCAATGAACCGTTCTATTGGTTCGTGCCAGAAATATAAATTCATAAATTATGAAGGCAGCCGTGAACCACCAGCAGCAGCTGCTAAACTTGAATCATTCGGCTATTACGGAAAATCGATGCCATTGATTTCTTCATTCAGTTCCCTTCTTCCTACTTTTACTTTCTTTCCTTCCTTTTCTCTTCTTCTTCTTTTTTCTTTGTTTTTCTTTTTACCTCTCTACCAAGTTGAATGGAGATTCATTTAAGTGGTTTGCGGGGACATTGATCATTCATGGTAATTTGTATGGTAATTTCAGCGGAGTTTTGGGGTAAGTAGTTCAATACGAACAGATAAATATGAATTATTCAATAGGGAATGATTATGTATAAGGGTTGATAAAAATGTGTGTTCCATCCGTAATGAAAGTTAATTATACGTTCCCATATTTGAGAGTAAATGGTAAATAGTATTTCTTTTATTTAGAAATTCCCATAAATTCAATAAAAATTTTAGGGATAAATGTACGAAAAATTTTGTACATTTTGATCGATGAATTACTACTTTTTAGACATTATTTCAAAATTCAGAATACGAAGCTCTTTGAAACATTAGTAAGTTAGAGATTGACTGTATAATACCGAAAAATTTGGTTATTTCTAATAAATGTTAAATATAAAAAAAATATGTTGCGTTTTACGTTTCTTTATTTTTTTAGAAAAATTAGAAAAATTCTAAACTGTAAATATTTCATAAAATTTAGTTTTTTATTTTTATAAATTAAAAACAATCCCACAAATATAATTCTACTTTAAAGTGTATCATAAATTTCAGTGAAAAATATTGTAGCTCATTTTTTCAAAAATTCTGAATCCAAATTATTTTGACGTACGATCATTTTTCTCGCTGCTGTGAGATGATTTTTATCTGACCTGAATTTTCGCAACGTTTTGATACTTTCCTCCAACTTAGGTTCGTTACAGCTTCGAGCTTCAAAAGTATCGATTAACACTAAAAAGCTTACGCGCCCAATACACCTACAACATGTACTTTTCTTCTGTCTGTGAGAATCTTTCGATAAAACTTGCTTAACTTATTCCCAGTTAATCAGTTAGTTGATACGGGAGAGTAGGTCCAGATGAAGTTACTTAATTTCAAGAATCTCCAATCTGATTTCTCCAGTCTGATTCAAAAGACCCAATATGATTAGTTAATTAATCGAAGAACATTTTTCTATCAGTTAATTCCAATCAATGGTCGAACGGTTAATTAATCGAAGAACACGTTGACAATCTGCAAATCTGTCATTAAATATACATCTTGCTCCATACAAAAGGAATAAAACTATTTTCATGACTTTGAAAGTTTGATATAAACATTCCAATAACGATGATTCTAAAAGTAATACATTTAAATATTAAAAAATATTTGTACTTCAAAATTGGGAATTATTCATCAACAATTCATTCCTGAATGATATCTCAAAGGCGACGTTGTAGAATAACTACGAAACATTTTCTTTACTTGCTCGCCGGATAATAAGTAACTGATTTCCCGATGAAAATGACCGGCCAGCGAAGTAACCTGGATTTTCAATCGGCGGAGAAAGTTACCCTCGTCAGAAAGATATCGTTTAATGTGATCGCAGGTCGGCCGCGTGCTGGAAGGATCGATTCGAGGCTCGTTTTTACCGCATTATAGATGGCTTCCTGAACGGATATACAGTAGGATACTGGCCTATTTTGCTTCGTCGACTTCCTCTTTAGCCGGGGCGCGCACAGAGGCCGTGAAACGTTTGGGTAAACTCCAAATGGGAAAGCTTTTCGCGCTAAAAGGTTCCGTGATGCCTGATTTGCGTTAAACTAATTATCACGGTCGAAAATCAACTTCCGCGAGATAAATGTCATTCTATTTCGGCGGAACGTTCGGCGGCGCGATTCGAAGGGCAATTTCCGAGAGAGAATAAAAACCTCTCGCCGGGTAATTCTCTGTTCGAACGTTCAATCGACATCGGTCATTAAATCGTAAAATACGAAATCCCCGTTCGCGCGCTTTTTTCCTCGTGAAATATAAATCAGCCAGAATCGCGTTATTATTCTCGATTTTATATAGGGGAAATATTTCTTTCGGCGAACTGCATTGTTTTCGTTATTTACATTATTATGTACATTTATTTCAGTTCGGTTTATCGGTCGATTCAGCTCCTCATAAATTACTCGTGAGAGTTTTTCAACATTTCACAAAGTGTCTTCCGTTCAATTCAACTTCTACTGCAAGTTTCAACAGTATGAAGGAATACCCGTCGTGTGACTATTCAGTGTCATCGTTTAGAGTT
Organism: Lepidotrigona ventralis hoosana; assembly: GCA_002806875.1. NCBI lineage: Eukaryota > Metazoa > Arthropoda > Insecta > Hymenoptera > Apidae > Lepidotrigona > Lepidotrigona ventralis. Next base: position 12,824 of record NIPQ01102465.1, read on the forward strand.
ATAAAAATTGTTATGAAACCTATTATTATCATGAAGCGTTGAAGAGAAAAGGACCACCACATTGCAACTAGTTTCTCGAAAAAATCGCGTAATGAGTAACTTACTTTGCCAGTGTAGAAGATTTTACATCACGAGGCTATATAAAAAAAAACACCATCAACTCGCAATTGCTCAAGCAGGAATTGATGCGGCGTTTAAAATAATAACTTATAAAAGTAAGTTGTACAAAACGAATAAAATGAAAAACAAATTATAAGAAGAAAGTACGAAAACATTTCGAAGATTTTTCAGTGCAATATCCAATTCAAGAATTCCTTGGACGAAGAGTAGTGGAAGGTAGTTTGCTCGAGGAATTAGAGGTAAATTAACAATTCGGAGTGATATTTCAAAGCGAGTGATAACAACGCCTTTCAGCGTCGAATAACATAATGCCTTCGGGCCATTTGGATAATTAAATCTACCTGTTTTGTGCTTTGAACATATTGCTATGCCGTTTGCCAAAATTGGACGATATGAATTGATGGGAGGCAGGTCGGTCGATCGATCGAAAACACGAGCAAATATAATAGTTGCATAAAGCAAAAGAAAATATTCGAATTGACATTAAAGAGGGCAGACTATCCCGAATAAAATTTGTACTCTTTTAAAATAAATAATTATTAGGTGAAAAATTTCAATTTCTTCATAATTGTGACTTGCAGTTTTATTTTCCTATTTCTTTTTCTATTGTAAAAATGAAGCGTATTGTCTAAATTTGAATTATTATAAAAATGGCAATAGATTAAAGTCGACCTTCGTAAAGATCTGTCGTCAGATCTGTCGAAGAAAAATTAGTTTTAAATAATTACTGGATAATTGTAAATTATATTTTAAATGATACCCTTTTAAGATCCGTTGTTAAAACTTTGACTTCTTTTTTCACACTGTCTTCCAAGACTTTAAATGCTTAAGTTTAACGCTCGAGTTATTAAGCGCAGGGATAATCGCTGGATAAAAACAGGTTTAAAACGTTCGTTCCATAAAACACGGTTTCCTCAGTAACGCTTAAAGTACGATACGGCTTATTAAAAGTTTGCAAACGAACACTCATCCATTCGTAAAACGTTATTTCATTCTCATATCTTTTCGTTCCATTCCGTGCTGTTGTTTACGCAATTGCGTGCCGAGAAATCCTCGTTCTTTCGAGTGGAATTTTTCGTCCCATTCCTTTTTTTCTTTCTTTTTCCCCTGATTTTTTTATTACAGCCTGTTCAACTTCCTACAAGCCGATAAGCATTTGGCGAGAAACCTTCGTTTCTTTTCTTTTTTTTTTTTTTTTTTTTGGGGGGGGATGTTTTTTATAAATGCNTCGACGATAAAACCTGGCACGAGTATTTCACACGTTTCGGAATTTTCGCCGTTTTATCGACGGAAATTGTACTATTCTTTGAAGAGTTAATGCTCTTTACCAAGTGTCGAGTCCTTGTAATTTGGACGAATGAATTTTGTAGCAGCACGAGCTACTGTATTTCTTTCCCGTTTTAACGAAATGAAAAATACGATTTGGAGACTACGTGGCCCAACATGAAATAGCTTTTTTTTAAGATCAGGCAAATATATAGATTTAGAATTCAAAATGTATAAATTAATAAATGTAATATTGTTTCTTAATTCTTATTTCATAATCTCAACGTGTATTTATGTTTCATTTTTTCATATAAAAAATAATTCACAAAATTGTTAATTTCTTTTAAATAAAAATTCAACTTCGTATCCGCTAGATGTATTTAAAATTAAATTGCTGATAAAGTGTTTTCACTTATCATAGAATAAATAAATGTTAATATAATTATTTAATAACTATCTTGCCTTACAATTATTTTTAAAACATTTTACTCAACAAATCTGTCAACAGAATGTTTGCGTTATAAATTCAATAAAATATTATTGAAATTAATATTAAATTCACATCATCTATATCATTTAAAATAATATTAAATTCATCCTACACATTTGTGATATATGAAGTAAATGATTATTTTATATATTCGACGAGCAATACTTGTTCTATAGAACAAAAAATGAAATTATGCAACATTATCTCGAGCGTTGAACAAACAGCTTTATTCTGCTACAAATCAAACATCGATATTCCAGAGAGTGAAATAAACGTTCCTCTCATTTTCGTCCCCTTCAACTATACTCCCAGCTCTCTTGCCGTTTCCGTTTCACGTAAAATCTTCCAGCTGACGTCCTCCTCCTCGTCGTCGTCGTCGTCTCAATGAAACGGTTCATGGAAAAATCGAGCAACGGGAACACGACGAAAGTGGCTGTGAGACACGGCCACGGGGACTTTTAAAGTAAGCTTTTCAACAGCTGCACGACGAACAGCCATCGTTGAATCACCTTGTTCCTTTTTCCTCTCCGCGAGTCGTCTTCTTTGTCTTCTCAGCGCGAAATTGCCACGTTCCTTTCGTTTGTAATAAAGAGAAACGACAGAGAACAGGGAATAAGATCTCCGGTATCTATGTACACTACGAGACTGATCCGGACTAAATATCTTTTCAGCCGACTTTTGTCAAGATTTTATCTTGCATTCATAGACTTTCCTCGATTCCAGATTTACCTGATATTTTTTTTTTATTTTTTTATTTTTTTTTATATGGTATGTATTTTTTTTTTGTATTTCGCAGCCAAAATTTTATCTTTCATAAACTTTCCTCGATTCCAGGTTTACCTGGTATGGTATGTAATTTTTTCTTTTTATTTCGCAGCTTTCAGGATGAAAGACAGCTTGATGAATGTTTTATCTTGATTGATTCTTAATTGATTAATTCATTGTTTTATACGCTGCATGCGTACGATAGTGGACTGCAAATGTTTATACATTTATAACTTTAGAAATAAATATATAAAAATATATGGAACATACAAATCCGCAGTCTATTGATTATAGATCAGTGAATTTCAAAAAATTGTAAGTAAATTCTCACGTACTAAATTTGATAATCCAGTGAATCGTGAAATATAATTTATTGATGATAATTTTTGCAATCAATTGTTCTAAGAGAAATTGAATCTCCGTGTTTTTTATATCCGACACTGAAAAGGGAAAAACAATTATTTCCCAAATCGTCGATTCTGAATTCCTCGTCATTTTGTCACACTGCCGAATGCAAATTTCCTCAACAAAAAAAAAAAAATTCAAACATTTGAATTTACACGAACGATAAAAAGTGGTATACGTGTCGTTTGAGCCATTTCCCTCATTTCGAGAGTAAAAAATAATCCCTCGTCTAGGAGACAAACGTAATTGCAACCTTTTGTCGCGAAACACGTATACTACGTACCACAAACGAGGTACATAAATAGACTTCGAATAAGCATCTTATGGGATTTCGTGTCCCATGCTTTGAAATACTGACATACTAAAAAATTCAGTGATTTTCTAGCGCAATTTAACAGTGAATTGAAGGACTACATCAAGTAAAAAAATACGTCAGAAACATGATTTTTGAAATCAATTACAGTGTTGTCAAATTTTCAACACCGAAATATAAAGCTAGTAACTAATATAAAGCTAGTAACTAATCGAAATCATTCATCAGAGTTATATAGAAAGTTCTATCCACGATATACGATGGCTTTCTTTTCCACGCAGTAAATTAAAGTTCTAAAGTTTCCTAAAATTCAAAAATTTTCAAAAATTCTATAAAACCTGTCAACTCAAATAAATTTGATCAAAAGTTCGATATAATATTAAGAGAAAGAAATTAACCAGAAGAAAAAAACAACAATCCTCTCATTTACAAATATTAATCATTAGAGAAACGTAATGATGACAAGAATCACAGAAGACATAATTAATCCTAGGCTGTCTAAAATATTTTTATGTACGAATTATTTTAATTTAAAAATTCACAACACAAACACTGATTTGATAGATTTAAATTTTTGCCTGAGAACTTCCGAGTGATACTTCTTTCTGGATAACATACGAAAATGGTAAAGGGATCTTAGCATCTTAAAATCGTGAGACAAAAAAACAAACTGTATGCTGTAGGTCTATTCATATACTTCGTCTAAGTACAATAACAAGTACAGCAACAGGAAAATGAGAATAATATTGGACATGAATAAGGAAAAAGAATAAGGATTGGTATGTTAATTTCCCGTGTTTCGTTCTCTCCCTTTTCGAAGTGGAAGTGGAAGTATCGGATTAGCAAGCGGGGATCAAACACCCAAAGAGTTTTGTTTCCTTCGATTTTAAGCGTAGATCGTTGTTTCACGTCTGGCGAGATTGTTCTCGGGTGACGATATCGGTGAAAACGTAACGAGAAGCGCGACGAACGCTATTGGCGAGCAAGAATGAGAACGGGTGGATAGACATTAAGATAAAAACGAAGTAGCGCGTGTCTTGCGCTGATGGCACGATTTGATAAAAGGAAAAATAAAACCTGCCGTTTAGTTGTAAACGCGTCAGCGAATAAATGATTCTTAGTTAAATGCTTGAACCGTTCACATTACGAAATCTTTTATCATTTTCACGATTTAAATGAAAGAAAAAATAAAAAGAAAAAAAAACTAATAACTAGGCATACATCAGTATTCAATATGCAAATGGAAAAAAGGCGACGAGGGTTCAATGAGCAAGTCGGTGGCTCGTGACGGAAGAAAAACACGAAACAACAAGAGGCAGAACGGTAGTGAAAGTAAGGCTTCTTGTGTCAGCGTGGCTGGCTGCTTCGTAGTTGATCAGCAGGGTAGCAATGGGAATAACTTTGACCTGGATCGCTTGCATTGGTCGAGCATAACTGCTGACCGCTATCACTTTCCATCGCGAATGCCTCGGCCCGCTGTCTGCGACAGGCGGACTCGGGTCATTCGATGCACTTACGATGCATCAAAACATCGCGCAGAACACGTGCTCGCACGCGACCTAACGCGTAATTGCCTCGTAATTGCCGCGGTGACTTGACCGATTGCGTTTGGTCACGACCCGATCGGGTCATTCGATGCACTTACGATGCATCAAAACATCGCGCAGAACACGTGCTCGCACGCGACCTAACGCGTAATTGCCTCGTAATTGCCGCGGTGACTTGACCGATTGCGTTTGGTCACGACCCGCCGAGGATTTATTGATACCCTCGTCAACAGTCCTACGTTTTCACCCGAACGTTCATTTCGACAGATTGGCGTTAGTTTGGCACATATGGCTGTCTATAACTTTGTTCACATTGTAATTATTTTCTTTG
>NIPQ01102486.1:0-43282 GCA_002806875.1 Lepidotrigona ventralis hoosana
GTGTGTGTGTGTGTGTGTGTGTGTGTTTATGTATGGGTGCGTGCGTGCGCAAATATATGCCATTTGAAAACGGAATGTTACGTTCTAAATATAGGCTAATTGGATAAATATTAGAAACAGGCGTAGACGAACGATGGTTGAAATTTAAACAATCCCATAATTTCGACCGTATTGCAGCTTGCACGTTTCAAAACTGTCGGGTACGATGTTCAGTTATGTTCAAAGGTTTCGCAACTAATTTGTCGATATGGAAGAGAAATTTGATACATGTTGGATATTGCAAGGAGAGTATGATGGAAAGTTTTGAAATCAACTTTTCAATACTTCACTGCCAATAGATAGTGTGATGAATTGATATTCGAACGAGCGCCTCTTTGAACGACGAGACTCCATGATAGTGCAACTGGCGAGTAAAAGAAACGTGGTGAGAAAACGAAAGACATGTACCATAACGGCTAGGAGATTGTGACGTCTTCAATGACAGCCGCGGTATTGTCTGCGCATGAAAAGGAATGCGGTCCGCTCGCAGACCGCAATCCGTGCTGTTTTACAACGTAGTGATTACTCTACTTATAGTTTGAATATTCTATCAGACTATAAGCCGACGTGCAAACCATGGACTCGAAGAAACATAAAAAGCACAAGCGCGAAAGGCAAGAATGTGAGAACCTGAGACGAATCGGATTTTTCTCGACCATCTTATCGTCACTGCTGGTTACATTTTAATTATTCCTTAATATCACCTTGGAATGGCAGGCCGCCTACTTATGCCCTGCGTTTGGGACTGTATCACCGTACTGCACACTGTGTTTGCAACAAAGTACCGTGTGCACGTCGAATCGTCTCGACTATCGCACCAACACTACATGTATTCATTTTTACATGTGTTTGTAGAATCATGCTCGCGCTGACAGCTATTCCTTGCGTTTGATATACTTCTTTTCTCAGCTACATATCGCATCAGTCTGTTTGTCTGCTTTCTCAAATGTTACTTCCTCTCATTGTTTATTTGATTCAAAATTTCTCCATTCGTTATTACTGTTCAATTTTCACATTATTCGAATATCTCGCTGAATGTAATACCATGATTTCGACATTTGCATCAATACCACGAGAATGCAAATGAAATGATTATCGACAAGTCAAAATGTGGTATTCGAGATATAGAGATTGAAGGATACAAGGATCTTACTAAGTTGAACTTAATGAACATTTTCATTGGAATCCTTTTTGTCCTCATAGTTTAAGAATGCACATGAATTTAGACAACGTCTTCACCACGGGCAAACTGAGATTGAGTTTTGTGTAGGAGTGAGGTGCATTCAAATATATTGACGAAGGTTCCAGAGTAATAGGTGCAATGTAAATGTCACGTTTAACAACGAACTGGTTGCACAAAACTAGCTATGCTTCCAATATTACTCGAGTATCCCTAATTTTTTTTGTCTATTACGATTAGTTAATGAGCAACAAGAACTTACATGAAATACATTTTTTACTACCTTTGCTGAGATACTGTTAAATTTGTAGTACTTCAGTCACTTTGTATCCTGGCTATTATTACTGTATCAGGAAAGCCAGCTTCTACTTCACCTCATAACGAAGTATTTTCAAATTCAGTAGTAGTTCCTGCTTTATCCTTGCATTTTCAATACAATTCAATACAATAGTAATTATTTTCAGTTCTCTATCAAGGTTTATTTCATTTAAGTCCAGGTACTTCCTTCTCGCTTAAAGTTTGTTGAATGTGAAAACTGTGTCACTGTCTTGTTTTGAAATCGTCTTTAGTGTTATTGTTATTATTACAGATATTATCATTATCAATAACATTATCATCATCATCTTCAACATCATAATGATAATCATCGTAGCCATCATCATTATTATCATCAACATTTCTTTCTACCCTAATTCTGTTAATACTCTATTTATTAATATTAATATTAATTTGGAATTACACTTACTTAATTACTTACACTTCTTCTTAATTCTGCTTGACTATGGAATACAATGTTTGCCACCATTTTCATTTATTATGCTACAACGCCATAATGCTATTACTCTACAACCCTGTATAATTTTCTACAAGACATTTCTGTTGCGAGCACTAGATATTATTCATAGCTGAATACTCTTATGTCTTCATACATATTTACACATATTACACACAAGTCTGATTTTTTATACATAATTATCTTTTCCTCTCTCTAACGGGAGGCTACCATACGACCACGGATAAATCCCCTACCTTGAAATTAATTCTAAAAGTTGGGGTAGTATTGGGACACCTGCATGCATCAACAAATCTACAAGTCAGGCAGTAAAATTGTCCCAACATTTGGGTGTTTAAAAACAACGATTTAGTCTCAACTATCATGTAATGCACGAATCTAAACATTAGAGATATGTGGGGCACAGGAAACATAAAAAAAGAGAAGAAAATGAGCGATAAAAGATACAGGCATCATTATAAAATTAGAAAGAGAAGAAGAGAACAATCCAGCCAAGATGGGTTAGAGACGCTGGTGAAAGTTTTCCGAAACAACTAAAAAGTTTCCTAAACGTCAGTTGTTACCACAGAGACCACCGTTTATTGGAGAACACAGAGTAGGTGTCACTAGCCATAATATTAACTCTCTTTCGCCACGTCGAGGACCTAGAATTTGCGTGCTTAGGAATAATTCCTTGCGTACATCTCTACAACGATTATTGGACCAACATCTTAGATTAATGGAAAAACATGATCCACAAAAACTTTTTGCTTGGCCAGTTACAGGTAGCGTTGCACACGGATACTCTCAGATCATTACTAATCGTGTGGATTTCAGTACAATAAAGCTGAAAATAAATGATAATATCTGTCAAAACTTACATGAATTTGTAGGAAACTTCAAATTAATGTGTGATAACGCCAGCACGTGTAACCATACAGATACCATTTATTACGAGGAAGCAAAGAGAAGTTGCAGCACTTTGGCATGAAAATCGTTAGCAGAAAAGCTTCACCAACTGTATTAACTGATTGTATTAACTGACCATACCTGTATTAACTGACTCGAATGAATCGAAAGAAGAACTTGTTTTTGATTTATGTACAGAAGATCTTAGTACTCATTCCAACACGTTCCAAAACAGAGGAGCAAAATGATCGGGAACGGAAACTGGAATAGCGTAACGAGGAAGCACTTAGAACGAGAAGAACTTAGAAAATAATACCAACGGAAATTGAGATTAGCAAATTTAGATAAATTGAGATTAGCAAATTTAGATAATTCGATGATCAGTTAGACGTTCTGACAGAAGAAGATCACAGATATACTAAGAAATTCCTCGAAGAAAGACGTAGAATCAAGGAGGAAAAACGGAAGATAAAGCATTTATTAGAGAAACGTATGCAAGTCGTTAATCGCTATTCCAGATTTAGAGAGTTTAAAAGTTGACATTGATCAATTGAAAAAGATATAAGGTTTAGGAATTGATGTCCATTTTTTGGAAAATGTGTGTATTTATATTGAGGCGATATCAATCTGTATCAGAAATTTTAGCTTTATCTGATTTCTTTTCCAGAAGAGGAATTGAAGTTGAACGAGGAACGCGCAGCTTTACAGAATTGGCTGGACGACACATCGCAAATATTTTTCAGCCCCACCGCCTACTCACTTCTCCAATGCTAATAAACCATCAGAAGCGGAAGCCGAGTGGTGATAGCTAACAAAATTACGGATAATGTAATAAAGATAGTGAAGAAGCTTCCTCTTTCAGGTATTGCTCCTGTTGATAGTTAGCGAAAAGCTATGGTCACATCTCTTGGTGAACCAGAGCCTATGGAAATAAAACCGATTACGCATAACCCAACTATCGTGGCGAATATTAATCTTTTGTCGCAAACTAACGGCAATTAAGTTCCGTCAAACTTGTTGCGGGATCCATCACCAATTCAAAATACCAGCTTTCTCATTCCAACCGGTCAACAAAATCAACCGATATATATTGTGAATATGAATCAACCACCGTTTCAGGTTCAAATCGGCATGACGCACGTCCATCAGACACATCCGTCTTTATTGAGTTCATCAGAGAAGTCTGCGGTACCAGACTTAGAATCTTAGCTCAGAGAATTTCTAGAAAGTGATCCTACATTAGGAGATTTACCACTGGACGGTGACAAACTATTGAAGGACACTTCATCCGTGTCTTAGTGTATACGGTTCTCAAGATACGATGATGATTTTTATTCAGATTAATCTCCTAAAGGTTGTTCATTTTATTAAATGATTATCAAATATATGTAAGTTTTATTAAATGATTATCAAGTATATGTAAGTTCAATGCCAAGCCGGCTAATTAATAAACACGATCTTATAACGTAATTCAACTCTGCGTTCATTAACTACAAACGTGTGTACTTAAAAAGTGTAACAAATTATATTATACAGAAGTTTTGTGAAGATTGGATGGATTGAAACAATGACGAAATAATGGTTTTAATGGTTTTACCCAAAGAACGTTTGATTTCCCTATTTTTTCTCTTCGGTCTTTAAGATAATCGAAATAGTTAATGTTCTAAGAGCAATTTTTTTGTATGGAATTCAATCTTTCCACTGTTTTAATTTTCTGTAAGTTATAAAATGTTGGAATGCTGTTATGAATGCCGTACGAAGAAAAATCTGATAAAAATGCAAATATTAATAAAGTTTTTTTGTAAAAACGTTTCGTGCATTTTTCTCCACGTAATGACAACATTGCACTATGTTTTTGACAAGTTTCCATATTGATCAATTAACTTACGAAAGGAAAACAGTAAAACGAAGAGTTATATAGTCTTCATGCGTCTACAAAATATTCGAATTCTTGTGCAATGTACGATATTACCGTTTATAGTAACGACTTTCAAGAAAGTGGCGGTCAGAGAAAAATATCAGAATGTGACGTATTTGTGTCGCTTTTGTAACACAAAGAGGAAATTAAGACTCTGATTTTGAAGATACCATTACAAAAATTTCTAACAAAATTTTCTCAGTACGATTTTTTTAAAAATGATAATTTGAGGTATATGCACACTGAAACCCTAGTCTTTTTGTGAAGATATGAGGAAATCAGATTTCGCTCGTTCTAACAGCGTCTAGTGTCAATCAAGATTTTAAATAATGTGCTAACACCAGCGTACAAAGTATGGAATATTTTGTGAAATATATATTATGTAACTAAAATTTTGCACTGAAATATATAATTGTAATAAATGTGAGAAAAAATTATTTGATTTTATCTTGCACTTGTCAATTTAATCAACTTCATTAAATTAAATTACCATAAGGTGTGTAAATTAAGAAGGTGTGAATGAATATTAAAGAGTAAATGTGTGCAGCATATCATTTACTCGTTTTCAGAAAATTCTGAATTATACAGAAAATCAGTAAAATTCTTATCTCCAACTATAGCTCCACACGCCCGCCCCCCAAACGCCAAAAATTAGTTCGAACCTGTTGTGCATGGAGAGCTCATTTCATTATCAATAGTCGTGGCATAAGGATATATCGTTACCGTGTGTGTTTAATTACCTTCATTGTTAACATTTATTGTTTATACTCGCATCACTATCAGCTCCGTTTAATTAACGTACTTTCTTATTCAGTAATTTATAAAATATTCACTATATCAGAAAATTATGTTTTCCTTTGATCGTCTTTCTGGTTGTCACATTTATGTAATACTTTGTTCTATAATACATATGACAATTTGTGTTATAAGCTTTGAGAACGACAATTCATTCTGATTGTTATTTTATTTAGTTTGTTCATTTTTATAAATATATCTCAAAATAAAGTACTGCTTCATTTTAAATATCAGTTGTGGAAATATTTGATTCATTTTGACGTAAACAGGTTTTTATACTTTTATTATTTTTCACAAAATAATTATAATATTTACATCATTAGTAATATTTGGGAAAGGTGTAAGAAGGGATATATTTGAATACGGTTTTTATGTCTCGTTGTTGAATATTACGCAACTGTAACTGAAGAAGGGCGCCGGATTTCATCAGAATTTAATTGCAAAAAATGGTGAATGTCGTTTGAGTGCCGATAATACTTCTACGTTATCGATTCGTTCTCGTCTCGATCGATTTCCACGGAGGATGATTTGGAACGTTCACCAATACCCTGTCGTCTCGAGATTCTCGAGCAAACATTTGCCTCGTACAGTATTTTGCAATGTGTATAATTTGACATCGACGAATCGGCAGGCAAACTCACTCTAATTCCCGAAAAAGTTGGCGTGCTACGCAACGAGTGTTTGCCGGTCAAACTGAATCAAAGTACACGCAGTTTTTTTCTAGAAACATGTACTAAAGAAACACAGATTTATTGGAACAAGATTATTGGGATTATTCGTGAGATAAGTCGGGCGTGTCACATGCCGAAAGCGAAACTTCCAAATTGGAGTTTCGAGAAAATAGTAATAGAGATGGCAAAGAATCGAGATTCTTGAAAGGAAGGAAAAGAGAAAAAGAAATAAATATTGTAAAAATTCGTTCGAAATTTCGCTTTTAGAATCGACCAGTGACGTAAATCTAATCGTTAATCGATTCGGCATCGTCCTTCATCGTTATTCGATTCTGGGCAACGTGGCCACGGTGGCGAATCATTTCGATCATTTCGTGAATGGATGCAAAAGGAGCCCGCGCTGCTCGACTGGGGCTACGTCCAGTGTCTGTCCATGCAATATTCGTAGGACGTAACGACGTCAATAATCTTCGTTGAATGGAACTGCAACGGTATCTGCATCTATAGATACAGATATCAATTCGTGCGTTCAAACACAAATTAATAGGGTATGAAGGACGCACTAGCTCATTCAAATTAAGTGTATTTGCCATATTAATATATCATCTCTATTTGATGGTCTACGTACACGAGGCTTACGAAAAACAACATCGCTTACTATACAACAGCTCTAACATTATATATCGAAAATCAAATTTTACATATATCCGATGCGGAACGAGGTTCACATTTGCTCGTTCAAAAATAAATGCGTTCGCCGTATCTGCATACTTTAACGAATAGAATTTCTTTTATTATTCTGCGTAAAACAATATTTATGGAAAACACAACTTATTGTGTATGAAGGCAACCTTTCATATATCAGTCATTAATTGCTACGGATCATCGATAACGTATGATGTTTACTAATAATGACTCTATTTCAAATGCATTCGCCGTATCAATATATTATGTGATCGATGAAATTATCTTATACTATTCTACGTAAAGCTAGTATTACGGAAAACACAATTTTGTATCAATGCTGATCATCACATGTGGCAATTCCCTGATACATCATGAGGATTCCATCCGCTCACTCATATTTAAATATATCCGCCGTATCAATATTGTACCGGGATTTTATGGTCCCATATTATTCAGCGTAACACAACGTTTAAAACACAAACAAGTTTAAAACAAAAGGTTGAAAACACAACTTTTAATATATAATAACGAACCAATTTAATTTACCGATCTCCAAATTTTATGGTTCCCGATACTGTATGAAATTTGCTTATGTTAATTCAATTTCAAATGCATTTGACGTTTGAATACATTCTCTCGATCTCATAACCTTACATAACTTTATGTAATACATAGCTTATGGAAAAGTCTTTTATTACAGAACTACAATCTAGTATAATGTATCTAAAATCAAATATTACAGGGTAAATATTATAAGGGTTACATTTGACATTCAAAAACAACGTGCATACTACGCATCAATGTATTATCTCAATGTATCTCAATTTCCTGCATTAATTTACGTAACGCAAAGATTAACGAAAACACAACTGTTTAATATATGTTGACGAACTAGTATAATTTACCGATTAATAACGACAATCTAGTACAATCGATAATCAAATTTTACGGTTCAACAATACGGTATAAGGGTTACATATGATCATTCAAAAACACGTGCATTCGACGAATTATTGTATTATCTCTATTTGTTGCTCCTACATTAAATTACACAAGGTAGAGATTAAGGAAAATACAAATGTTTAAACATGTCGACGAACAATAACAATTTATCGATTAAGGAATATTACACTTAGCCGATTCAGCATGTGTTTCAAATGTACTCAAATTAAATGCAATCGCCTTATCAGTATATTATTTCCATCTGATGGTCTTATTTCATTCTACGTAAGACAAGGAATATGGATAACAAAATTTCTCGATATACTCTAACGATTTCATATAATTTATCGATCATCAATTAATATGGTTCTCAAGAACGATATGAGACTTACATACGCTCATTCAAAATTTAAATGCTTTAGCCTTATCCTTATATTATATCGAACTAATTGCCCTATATTATCCTGCGCAACACAAAGTTTAACGTATCACAGTTATTTTATTCTAAAGCTACGATCTGGTATAATTTTTCGATTCTCAGTTTTAAGTGTTCTGTGACATAGTATGTTTACAAATGCTCATTCAAATTTAAATTCACGAGTTGTAACAGTGTATTAAATCGATTAGGTGTTCTGATATTATTCCGCATAATACAAGGTATACGATAGACAAAATTTTTTAATTCAAAACGACGATTAATATTAATTAATCGAACATAAATTATTACTGTTCTTCGATACGGTATGAGTTTGACATTTACACTTTCAAATAAATGCATTCGCCGTATCAAATATTATTTTGACCTGACCGTTTGATATTATTCTACATAACACTATATTTATGGATAACACAGTTCTAAAATTAATAACGACGAACTAATGTAACTTATCCAACATCAAGTAAAAAGTTCTCCGATAGAGAATGCGAGAAAATGTACATATGCTAATAGAAATAAGAAAGCAATCGCCGTTTCAATAATTTTTTTCGCCGTTTCGTTATGAATTCTACGTAAAATTAAGATTACGGAAAACCGAACTACTAAATAAAAAACGTCGATCTAATATTTATCTGTCATCGATTATTACGTTTCTACGATACGGTATGACAATTACATGCGCATTCAAATCTAAATGCATTCGCGTACAATAAATAATCTCGGTCTGAGTACTATATTATACCACATAAAACAAAGTTCACGGTAAACACAATATTTTAATACATAACGATCAAATTATTTATCGATCATCAAATATTACGGTTTTCCGATATAAAGTTAACGTATGCTAAGTCTAATAATGGAATAGCCATATCAACGTATTCTCTCGATCTGATGATGTTATATCATTCTGCGTAACGCATGGTGTACAGAAGACACAATATTTTAATTTATTACGAAGATATAATATAATTTATCGATCATTAAATATTGCCGTTCTCCGATTTGATATAAGTATGTTCACTCAAATATTAATGATTTCGTACCGTACCAACATATAATATTGCGCTAACTATTTCATATTATTTTCCGTATACCACGGTATATTGTAAATAATTTTTTTAAATATATGGCGACGGCCTAGTGTAACTTACCAATCATTAAGCATTGTGGTCTTATACTGTATGAGGTTTGCATATGCTCACTGAAGTTTAAATGCATTCGTCGTATCTATATATTTTTTTCTAGCAGTTTTATCATGTTCTTCTTAATCATATAATTCTACCTAACACGTTTCCGGAAAACATAATTTTTTAATATCTACTGACAATTTAATATAACTTATCGATCATCAATTTTTACAGTTTTCCGATACGTTATGAGGCTTACTCTATACTCATTCAAAGTTAATTCATTGGCCGTTTTAAGATGCTATCTCGCTCTGATGGCCTTATATTATTCTACTTAACACTAGATTTACGGAAAACAAAATTTTCAAATATATCAAATATATAACGACGATCAAATGTATTGCATCGATCACCAAGTACTACCGTTCTCCGATACTGTATGGTGTTTATATACGATCATTCAAATATAAATGTATTCGCCATATCAATATATTATCACATCCTGATTGTCATATATTACACGTACAATGCGTAACGTAAGGTGTGCGGGAAACAAAACTTTTTGTTTACAACGATGATCTAATCTAATTTATCAATAATCAAGTATTGCCGTTATCCGATGCGATGTAAATGATGCATATGAATATTGACATATATACGCATTCGCCGTATCAAAATCTTATCTCGAACTAATGGACCTATATTGTTCTGCGTAACACATGATTTACGCACCATAAAAATTTTTCACATTAAACGATATTCTAGTATAATTTATCGATCATCAAGTATTATTGTTCTCTGATTTGGTATGAGGATTGAAATAAAGATAGATTCGCCGTATCAATATATTAACTCGATCTAATGATCCTATATCACTCTACGTAACACTAAGTTTACGGAAACAATTTCTCAACATATAACGTCTATCAAATATCAAAAATCAAATATCACTGTTCACTGATCGCAGTGAGGTTTATCGTAGCGCTCATTCAAATTTAAATGAATTCACTGTACTATAATATTGTCTCGATCTAATGATCTTATTTTATTACACGTCACACAAAGTTTACACAGAACACAAGATTTTAATATATAACGTCGATATGATATCATTTATCTATACAAATATAACGTTTCGCCGATACTTTATGAGTTTTGCATGTACTCATACAAATTTTAATGCATTCGCTGTCAATGCATTAACTCCATCTAATGTTCTTATATTATTCTACGTAACACATGGTTAACGGAAAGCAGAGTTATTTAAATTATAACGACGATCCAATATAATTTATCGATCATCAACTATTACAAACCTCAGATATAGAGTGAGAGTTGCATACGGCATTTAAATTTAAATGCATTCACCGTATTAATGTGTAATCTCAATCTGAATGTCTTATATTATTCTATGTTAAAGCTCAATTTTACAATATATAACGACGATCATACATAATTTATCGATCTTCAAATAGTAGAGATCTTCAAATAGTAGTCTTCGACAAGGTACAAGATTTACATACGTTGAATACATTTAAATTTGAATAACCGTATGTAAGCCACATACCGTATCGAGAAACGCATTCCATGATCAATAAATTACATTGTATAGTCGTAGTACTATAATAAAAAATTTCGATTTTCGAAATTGTATTTCGTAAGTATTGTGTTACGTAGACTAATTTAATGTCATTATTTCCAGGTAACATATTGATAAAACGGATGCACTTAAATTTGAATTGGAATATGTAATCCACATACCGTATTGAGGAATGTAACATCTGATGATTATTAGATTATACTAAATCGTTGTTATATATTAAAAAACTGTGTCTTTCGTAAATCATGGGTTACGCAGAATAATATGAGGCAACTAGACTGAGAAAATATATTGATACGGCGGAAGCACATTAATTGATTGTGCATATGTTACCCTCATAAAGGATTATAAAAAATTTGAAGATCGATAAGCTAATTTAAATCTAAGCTAAATATTGAGAAATTGTGCTTTCAGTAACACTGTGTCACGTAGAACAATATGAAACCATCACATTGATATAATATACTGATACAGCGAATGAGTATTATTATAATGTACACTTGTATACTTCATACTCTTTCGGAAAACCGTAACGTTTGGCCACCGATAAATTAAGCTAGACCATAGTTATATTTTAAAATTGTGCTTCGTAGAGTAGTATAAGACCCTCTGACCGAGATAATATATTTATACGGCGAATACATTTAATTTTGAATCAGCATATGTGATCATTATACCGTATCAGAGAACGTTAAATTTTTATGGTAGGAAAATTAAGATAGATCGTCGTTTTATGTTGATGATCAGTATATTATATTAAATCGTCGATATATATTAAAAAATTATGCCTACCTTGAACCTTGTATTATGTAGAATGATATGAGTCCATGACATTGAGGTAATATATTAATATGGCACATTTTTTGAATGTGCATATGTACCTCATATTGTATTGGAGTACATTTGACAACGGATGATTTAAATTAGATCGTAATTTGACATTAAGGAATTGTTTCTTCTTTCAAACTTGTGAAACGTAGAATAATACAGGAGCATTAGGTCTAGATAATGTATTGATAAGGCTAAAGCATTTAAATTTGAATGGGCATATGTAAACCTCAAACCATATTGGATAATCTTAATATTTTATAAACGATGAATTAATATACATCGTAGTTTCTTATTAAAAAATTGTGTTCTTCGTAAAGCTTGTGTTATGTAGAGTAATATATAATCATCAGATATGTAGCAACTACTATGTAGAAAATATGTAGAAACGACGAATGCATTTATACTTAAATGAGCATATGTGAATCTCATAAATTATCGGAAATCAGTTAGAGTTGTGGTCGAAGAATGTATTAGATATACTATATATATATATATATATATATATATATATATATATATATATATATATATATTAAAACGTTGCGTTTTCCGTAATCCTTTGTGTTACGTGGAATAATATTAGGCAAACAGACCTAGTGTAATAATTTATTAATAAGGCTAATGCTTTCAATTTCGAATGAGCACGTGTAAAACACATAACATATCGAATCTACGTCATACTTTGATGATTTACAAGCTATATTAGATATTCGCTAAATATTGTGTTTTTCGTAAACCTAGGTTTACATAGAACAATTCCACTAGATCGAGATTATCTAGTGATTCAGCGATTACATTTAAATTTGAATTAGTGCATGAGAACCTCGTACAGTATCGGTAACTGTAACAATTGGTGACAAATAAATTGTATGAAATTGTCGTTATATTTTAAATAGTAGTGTCTTCGTAAACCTTTACGTAGAATAATATGAGGTCATCAGGTTGCGATAATGTATTTATTTCAAATGTATTTAATTTCAAATGAGCTTAAGCGTATCTCATACCGTATCCGTGTACCGTAATATTTGAATATCGATAACTTGAATTAAATACTTGCTAAATATTGAAAAATTGAGTTTATCTTAAAACTTTCGTTACGAATAATAATATAGGTACATCATATTGACATAACACATTGATACGGCGAATGCATTTAAATTTGAATGTGAGTATCTAAATTTCATACCGTATTGGAGAACCGTAATATTTGAAATTCAAAAAATTAAATTAGGTCGAAGTAGTATACTATAAAAGCCTGTATTTATTGTGTTACGTAGATTTGCATATATCAAACTGATATTATAGAGATACGGAATTTGCAATTTAAGTTTGAATGAGCTTATCCAAACATCATACCAAATCGGAGAAACGTAAAATTTGATTACAAATATTATATCAGGTCGTATTTAACATTCAAAAGTTCGTGTTCCGTAAACCTTGTGTTACGAAAAACAGTGTAGGGAAATCACATGGAAATAATATATTGATAATGTGAATGCATTAGAATTTGAATGAGCAGATGAAAACAGCATACCGTACCGTAGAATCTCACAAATTGAAGATGTATGAATTGAAGTTGTATATTAGGACGTGTCTGTAAAAAATTGTTTTCAGAGCAACTTGTGATGCATAGAAAAATTAAGATCATCAGGCCGATATGATATCCGTAACATTTCAGGCTCGACAATTATGTCAGATGATATTTGCGTACAAGAAAGTAGTGTTAATTGTGATTTTCGCGTTCTGTAAAATAATATAAAACATCGAATATAAATGATATATTGACAGATTGGTAATCGAATACATTGACTGCTAATGTGAAAGCCATGTATCCTACCGGACATCCACAGTAATTCAGTCCCGATAAATAACATTAGAGGGTATTCATTTTCAAATGAAAATGTTCGTAGTGATCCCCGCGTTGCACAGATTAATATGAAACATCAAATCGATCTAATATATTGACAGAATGAATGTCGAATGTTTTGATTGTTCTTATTTAAACTTCATTCCACATAACGGGAATTCCTAAAATAACAAAATCGTTAAATAATATTAGATAGCATTTTGCGCAATGAAGTGGTGTTCATATTGATTCAGCAGATCTATATGATATTATTGACTGAATGAATGTCGAAAGTTTTGAAGTTTGACAGGTGAACTTCATTCCGCAGAAAACGGTAATATTTCAGGCGCCACAAATAATACTGTAGCATATTCATGTACAATAAAATGGTGTTAGAGATCCCCGACGTATACATAATATAAACATATCAGATTGATATTACATGAATGAATAGATTGATATTGACATAATGAACGCAAATTATTCATTTGTCATTTATGAAACTCATACACTTAATGGAATACCGTAATGTTTTAGATTCGATGAATATTATTAAATGATACTCATGCACAATGAAATGGAGTTCTTAGTGTTCCCCGCGATGCGTAGAAAAATATAAGATCAGCGAATCTGTATGATATATTGAGAGAATTATTCTTCAAAACTTCGAATCTTTACATGTATCATTATTCGTACGTGATCTCGGAAATGCTTCAGGCTCGTTGAATAATTTTAGATGATATTTATTACAATGCTTCCATAGTGATGCATGCAATATAAGATAATCAAATACGTACGATACACTGAGAAATTGAATTTCGAGTTATTCGAATGGTCATTTGTAAATCTCATTCTACTGGAAATTCCTAATATTTCAGGCTCGATAAATAATTTTAGATTTTTATTTAGATATTTATTTACAATAAAAATGTGTTCGTTGTGACCCCGCGATGCGTAGAATAATATAAGACTAGCAGAGACCTATTTAATTCGTTGACGGAATGATATATTACCTATTTAATTCATTGACAGATTATCGAAAAATTTGAAGAGTCGTATATATATCAAATTCCACGTGTCGTAAATCCGTAGCATCTGAAGCTCGACAAATAATATTGATTGACATGGATATACAATCGAATGGTATTCGTAATGACCTGAACAATGTTTATAATAATACGCTAACATCAGATCAACATGGGATATTGAGACAAATAATGTCTGAAAGTTCTAAATGTTATAGTAATAACACATCCACTTACCGGAACACAGTAAAATCGTAGGATTGTTATATACTATTAGGTGATGATTATGTACAATAAGAAGGTTTTCATTGTGAATCCCGCGATGCATAGAATAATATAAGACGATCGATATGATGTATTGACAAGTGTAGTGTCGAATGTTCTGATGGGTCACATGTGAACCACGAACCACGAACCGTAGGACAGTATTACTTCACGGTCTATAAATAACATTTGGTCGTTATTATGTATTGAAAAATTGTGCTCATAGTAATTCCAGTGATTAGTAGAATAATATACACCATCAGTATGATATATAGACAGAATATATGTCAATAATTTTGAATAGTGTAATAGTGTAATAGTCACATGTAAGTACCGAACAGTACCATAGGTCAGTAATATTTCAGGATCGATAATTAATATCAATGATATTTATATACAAGTAAGTGGAGTTCATTGAATACACCGGGATGCTTTGAATAATATAAGATGTTCTGGACGATATGATATATTAACAGAATTAATATCGAAAATTATGTGTCTTCATATGTAAGACAAGCACTCTATCGAGGGAACGTAATATGACACGGTTGAACAATATCAAATGATATTCGTATACAAAGTTAGAGTTCATTGTGATTCCATGAAAGCTTAGAATGACATAAGAATGACTACGAGAATGATATGATATATGGACAGAATGAATGTCGAAAAATTTGAATGGCCACATATAAGCCCCGAAATATATCGGCAGATCGTAATACTTCATTGTCGATAAATAATATTAGATGATACTTATGTACAAAGAAATTATGTTCATAGTGATCGCTGCGATGCGTAGAATAATATAAGACCATCAAGGTATGATATTTGACAGTTTGAATGTACGGGCGTATGTAAAAATATTTCCACATACCGGAACACCGTCATATTTCAGGAAATGAATACATTATGAGGAAATGAATACATATAACATTTGTTGATATTTATGCACGATAATACGGAATGGTAATTTCAATCCTTCAAATCGAACAATCCTGCATCGTAGTTGTGCACTTCTCCCATAGCCGGACGTGGCGACGTTGTACGTTGGTCCACGGCCCGAGAGGTAGAATGTCGCGTCGTGTCTGCACACGCGGCAAACTCTCCGTCGCCCAGCGGCTGCAATACGGTACACTCGCGGTATCGGGCAGCAGCTAATCCATTCTCGAATATGTGTGTTCCCCTTCCACCGCAGGCTTGGTCAGTACTTACCAGGATTTACGGACCCAGTGCCGTCACCGGGCCTAGCAGGCGGTGTTCACGAGCTGGCCAATCTTCATGTTACCGATCGGCAACTCTATTGCTTCTGGTTCTTTCAGGACTCGCCTCGAAAGACAGAGTGTCGAACATGTGCGCAAATCATTGGGGTGCACAAATCCATAGGCGAAATGAAAGTGAAAGTCGGCCTGTGCGCCAATCGAGGCAGCATGGGATGCGTAACCATACAATCCCGCATTGGTGGTGCATGTTGTTTACTTTGCGAGAAGAGGCACACCTAGATAGTAACGTTGCTATGCCTGTTCAGGCTGAAATCAGGTGAAAGCCGGATGAAGTTCCGTATTGATACTGATCGCAAATCGGTCATCGGAACTGGGCATATGTGCGAAAGACTAATAGAACACTCTAGCTGGTTCTCTCAGATGTTTCCTTTAGGATATCTGGCACTCGGTCAAACGCGGTTCTCGACGAAACACGTGAGATATTGATCTAGTATTGCGAAAGATTGGAGGCTTTGAGGTATAAACGACCTCAACCTACTCTCAAACTTTAAATGATAAGATCACTGGTTTGCTTGAAGCATGAAGTCATGAGATTCTTTTGAATCAGTGTACCAAGTAGGCCAATTTTTGTAAGCAAAATGGCGCTGTGAGATGAACCAAACGCCGAGTTAAAGCGCCTTATGAGATATGTCGACGATTACGTGATACCATGAAAGGCGTTTTTTAATGACCACAGCAGGACGGTGTCCATGAAAGTCGGTATCCGCTAAGTAGAATGAAACAGTTCACATGACGAAGCGCCCTGAAAATGGAGCTGAAGCGTCGCGCCTGTATTCCAACGTCATTAGCAAATGAGGAGGTAGCACGTCTCATATATTACCGACCTTCATAATGCCCTGACGAATAGCAGTTTCTCGGCGACTTGTGCAGTAGTATCTGGCCGTGAGACTGCCTGGTGCTGTCGTAGATGCACTTACTGGTAGTTGTAGAAAATAGTAGTATCGTGGCCCTGAATTACTTAAATGAGAAAGGTTTGTTAACAGCCGTTGCACAAGGATCAGTCAACCCTGAGTCCTAATCATGTGCACGTGAGGTGTCAAAATATCATGACCGTATATTCTAAATAATACACTCACTGTGCGAAAGGGAATTTGGCAGCGGAATGCAATAAAATAACAAATCATATTGATGGCCTCCAAGGTTGTAGACGCAATGTAATTTCTGCCCAGTGCTCTGAATGTCTCCGCAAAGAAATTAAAGAACGCGCAGGTGAACAGAAGGAGTAACCATAACTCCATGCAGGCGGTCGTTTGATGTGACCGGCCAATTCGCTGGACTAGTATCCGGTCATATTTTAGCAAGTGCCTACCTTTTCGAATGTTCCCGCTGTATTTCCAACCTTCGGGGGAGAAATGGTTCCCAATGGTCACATCTGCGCCACATATTCCTGGGGGTTTCCACACACCTCGATCGTTATATATGCATAAATCAGGCATTGCTATCTCTGTTCTCAAGACGAACCCTTAAGTACATCAAGAGACAACGATAAAATACAAGGTATCGTGGTAAAGTACAACAGTACCTAAGTATTAGAATTAAAAGAGAAGTCCAAGAACACTTTGCAGCAGTCCACCGAAGATGTTAGCACTCTCTCTTCGATGATTTCCGCTGCTGACGACATTTTCTTGCGGTTCGACAATCGAAATATCTAAGACTACAAACTGATCATTTCTATATCATCTCTGCATACCTAACTATTGTAGACCATTCCACCAAATACAACGGAGGCCAAATGCAATCTTTTTCCAATCAATTCTTCATCAAAACAGTTCGTCGTGCGGACTATGCAGCGTGGCTGGGCGAAAAACACATGCAAACGCATAAAACACGCAAACTCCTCCGGAAGCACTAACTACTTATAGTTCGTCGATAAAGGAACATATGACATACTACTGGCGCAACGTTCTTACCGAAGGGACAGAACAATCCCTGAATTATAACCTAAACAAAGAGTGTTTAACTGTGGAAACACCTAACAACTGGCGAGATCAAAAAGTCCTCACTAGACTCAAAGACATCTTTGGGTCGGGACGGGTTCACAGCACGTCAGCTTAAAGCAGTCCTCCTTGAAGTGTTAACCAGAATATTCCATTTTGTCATAGTATGCGGGAGACTGCCCGAATATCCCTTAACAACCAAAACCACCCTCATCCCAAAAAAGAATGGTGCTCAAGATCAAAGCTACCTATTACGGTAATGTCTATCTTGACAGGGGCATTTCACAAGGTACTGGTTAATCGCCTAACAAGTGTGGCTGAGCTGAATCCAAGACAAAAGGCGTTTCTACCAAGACATTGGAATGGAGAAAACATATTCCACGTTGATTTGATCATCAAGTACCACCAAAAGATTTTCAATCCACTGTACTTGGCGTCTGTGGATGTAAACAAAGTCTTCGACTCAGTGTCGCATAAGATTATTAAGCAGACGCTATACACAAAAGACCTACCTGACGATAGCTACAACATGGAAGCCTATAATCGTAGCCTCACGCATTTGGCACGTAAATGCTAGAAGTCGGATGAATTCATGGCGTTATGTGGAGTCAGGCAAGGTGATCTCTCGTCCCCAATGATCTTTAACATGATTATTGACAAACTACTCACACAAATTGCACCGGAAATCGGTGTCTTGGCGAAGAAAGTTTCAATGCCTTCAAATTTGTGAACGACCAAATTTTTGATGTCTCTATACCGGCCGGTATACAGCAGACGATAACTACATCTACCAACTTCCCAACGAACGGAGCAGTGTGGACTTACCATTAACGCCACTAAGTCCTTCACGCTGGCCATAAAAAACGTGCTGTATCGGAAAAAGTCCTTCATAGTCCGTAAAACAAGATTTACCTGTCTAGGACGAACACACCAAACTCTCACCCGCGATAGCCAAGGGAGTATTTTGGTATCTCTTTTACAGTAGAGGAGCGTATGTCCTGTAAGCCAGAAATACATATTAGTGTGACAATGGATAAACTCGCCATGGCGTCACTGAAACTAAAACAACAGTTTTCGCTGTGCAAATCGTAGTGCTACGGAGCCTTTATCACCTTCTGGTTTTGGTAAACACTACCCTGATCGTACACAAAGAAATGGACTACCTTCTGCGCTCGACGGCAAGGAAGTAGCTCAATCTTCAACGCGACTTTACTACAGCCTATTTCCATGCCAGCAACAAAGACGGTGGCATGTCTATCACTACTATGAGTTGGCTATGGAAGGAGTGGCTGGACAGACTATCCACAGGTATTCAAACTAATGATCCCTATTTCTCGTAGGAACTACAAGGGACCGTTTGGCGGTTTGCTGAGTAGTGTACGTTAATGCCAAACAGGAGGTGGAGGGTCCTGCGTCATAGTGTAATCTATGGACGCGATCTCAAGGAATCTGGCAATGTTCCACAACACCATTACAGCACGGATACTTATCTGGGAGCGACTACGTTAACGCCATCAAACTTAGGATAAATGACATGACAACGCGGTCTCGCAACCATCTCCGACCGTACACACAGAGTTTCGAAACACCTGCCCTTGTGCTACAGTAAGGCCACACAGAGGCAAGGATAGAATGATACAACGCCGTCTTTTTCTACATGGAACAAGCCTTGGTCAAGCAGTTGGATGTCATACTTGCGGAGGAACAACTTAAAACTCCCGACGGTATCCGGATACCTGATCCCGTCGCTGTGTCCGACAGTTCAGCACTAGCCGTTGATGCTTAAGTGGTCAGCGACCAAGTGAGCTTACCTGAAGCATATGACAACAAGGTGCGCAAAAATAAGGTGGTTGCAAATGCCATCAAAAATCAGTATGGAATGGATAAAGTGGATTTTACATCTGTCACTATAAATTAACGAGGAGTATGGAATTCTCCATTTGCAAGAGAATTACTCAGTAAGAACGCACTGGCATACAGAGCTCAAAATCCTCACCAACCGGGTCATCATCGGGGTACTGGATTTCTTTTGGGTTTGTTTAACCGTGTAACAACAATGGGGAAAGGAAACACTGCATTAACTGGAAGTGGCTAATGAATAGGATGAATCTGACAAACGGTGTCACCAACCAGCTCAGGCATAGTACATGGTGGAGTTTTAGTGGCTACGATCAATGCCAAAGAATCAAACACTGTCTAATAATTGTCGAAAACGGAGTACCTAACGCATTTCTCCACCTTCTAAAAAGAAAGGAAATATACTTCAATGCCGTCATCTAATTAGTTGCGCGCATGAATGGATTAACGATATTCCGTCTGTCCCTATCCACTTGACCTGCGGTTGTGACTCAATAGAATAACACCGACGTACTGTCTTCGTGTCATAGAAGGCGACTAAAGATGCCCCTGTTGATTCGGGAGCGAAAGTAGGCCAAACGTATTCTTTGCGTATTGCAAGAGGCGACTAAAAGAGAACACAACGATCTGCAGCGTAACACGTGCGGGCTCATATACCCGTACGACACAAAGTGTAACGACAGTAATCATCCTTACAGCCTACACAGAGGCAGGACTGGGGTCTTCGGTCACGCGGAGGAGAGTGATACGTAGGTACGACGACTAATTGATTCCTGCTCGCCACCACACTCGTTGCTGGTTTACTGAGGGTGAAGAATTACTTCCACCTAATACGTATGCCCTAAGGGCGAGGTGCCCGACGAGTTGCAAATTCGTTGTGCAAGTCCGCCGGGCCACATTCAAAATAAACATTCCTCTCTTCTGTTCGATTCAATGACACAGTAGGCAAGGTGTTTGACTACGGCGGTACATCTGTCAAAGTATAACGCAGATGTCCCAAGGCCAGCTCGGTGAGGACATAAACCCCGCGTAGAGCAAAAGGACAAATGCTGGCTTGCTATCGATGTTAACTGCGCATAGATATTGCTGAGGCACGGCCCATCGGTCGTGTTAGCATAAGAGCTTCCAGCAAGAGATATCAGAACACTTACCTCAAGTAGAAGTGGCTTGTGGCGTCCAAACATTCACAGCGACGTCGCTTTCATCCTTCACTGTCGTATTTTCCTATCATTGCGAAGCAGAATACGCCAAGCGTTGAAATATTCACCCGCCAGCAGGGAACGTGAGTTGGATGTAGACCTACGTGAGGCATAATAGTTTTACCCTACAGATGGATAAACATTTCTATAATAATTCTACTAAATACGAGGGCACCCGCATTTTCGCTCATTCAGTCGGTCGAGCAGCTGGTATTATGAGAGTACCATTCTGCACGGATGCCTGAACGGATGCCTCCATCACGAAAGTGCCATTATGCCTGAATGCCACAGAGGCAGTATTCCTTGTAGCCAAAGTAGGCAAGGAGTCTAGGAGTCTCACGTGGACCGAAAAGCTCAAAACAATGTGAAAGTGCAAGGCTGCCGGCCCACGTGCCATCGCACGGGCCCCAATTTTCCGTAGAGAATTTTCGGACTTGTCGTCTGCATCTTGCCTCAAAACGACAGTGGCGATATGACGGTCAATCATTAGTACACTAATTTCGACGTAGAGATTCGGAATCGTCTGTGGACGACTTATCTACCTGATGGAGTGTTGTACTTGGTAGAGCAGTTACAACGCTGCGATCTGTTGACTCTGTGAGACTCAGCTCTATGCTTGGGGATTTGTCTTGTCGGTTGGAGGAGGCCTCACGGAAACGCAAACGGACAACATCGAGGAAAGGAGTTCAACGCGAACGTCTCGCGGAAAACCGCTGGTGCGACAGATCAAAGTAGCGAAAAACGCTACATTCGCAGAACGGTAGGCGAGAGGAAAAAAGTACATTTACAAATGAGCATTACGAATGGTATATATTATATGACATATAAATTATACGATATATATAAAAAATTTTATTTTCTTTGGACTAAAAGGAGAAAAAAGGAAAACGAACATAAGCAAGTAGCTCAAAACGATAAGCCGCTAGGACTTCGTTTTTTATGGCGGCAAGCGAAATCAATACGCCGCAGGGGTCTAATTTTTTAACGCAGCAGGCAAAAACAATACGTCGCTCGGATTAGACCTTAGAGGAGTAAAGAGAGTGACACGTCTGCGCAGTATTAAAGAGAGACAGAAGGCTGGGCAAGAGTAACAAGAGAGACAAGACTGTAGCAGAAGTAACACGACTGCGTAAGAGCAAAAACGGAAACGGCTCGGTAGAACAAAAAGTGTATCACAACGTGGCAAGAGTAAAACGAGTGACAAGATTTGCCAAGAGCAGAATGTGTTACATGACTGGGAAAGTGTGAAATCTGTGTCAGGTCTGGGCAAAGTGACTTGTAAGAGCAAGAGTACAAAAAAGCAGACTAGTGGGCATGGGTGACATTACCTTTCAAGGGTGAAGAGCGTGTCACGAAAAGGCAAGTGTACAGAGAGTGACACGTCTGGGCATATGTGACTAGGGAAGAATAAAAATATTGCCACGACTGGCAAGGTGTATAAAAACATCACCCGAATGGGCCGAAGTAGTATGTGTGCCAAGACTAGGAAAGAGAACAAAAACTGGCACGACTGGACAGAATTAACATGATTGAGAAATTGTGACACAACGCAGCAAGTGTAAATGGAGTGACAGTATAGAAACAGTAGCACGACTTGTCAAAATTAAAATAATTGATGCGATTGGGCAGAGTCAAATGACTGAAAAGGCTACAGGGAGTGGGACGACTGGGCAAGGGAACATAACGGTGCGAGATTGCAAAGACTGACACGAACGAGCAAAGTTACAAAGCGTGACACGTTTGGGCAACAGTGATATGAATGGGCAATGGTGAAAGAGTTACAGGTCTGGGAAAATGTTACATGACCTGGCAAGAGTAACAACAGTGACACCACTGTATAACAACACCGGCAAGCGTGAAAAGTGTAACACTACTGGAAAGAATAAAAAGTGTGACACTGCTAACCAAGAGTGACACCACAGTGCAAGTGTGAAGTGTGTGACGCGACTGGAAATTATTAGAAAGAATGAAACGTCTGGGAAAGTATACAGAGAGTGACAAGACTGGGCAAATGTAAAAAGAGTGACACGTCCGGGCATGAATGTCAAGACTGAGCAACAGTGAAAAACATAACACTACTGCAGCAGAAGTGTCATGACTGGGCAAGAGTGAAAAGAGTCTAGAATGACACTACTGGAGCAGAAGTGACATGACTCGGCAAGTGTAAAAGTTGTGACACGACTGGAGCAGAAGAGAGATGTTTGTGCATGGTCATAAAGATTTACAGCGACTGGGCAAGAATATATAGAGTGACACGGCTGGGCAGGATTAAAAATAGTGGCATGACATGAGCAGACGTTTAATAACTAGGCTGGAGTAAAGAGAATGACATTATTGGATCAGGAATGATATAACTGAGCAGAAGCGAAAAGTATGATAGGGCGGAACAATAACAAAATTAGTGCCTTAAGCAGAATTGACATGGCTGGGCAACACTAAAAATAGTGACACGATTTTGCAGGAACAAAAAGTGTGAAACGATAGTGCAAGAGCAAAATAGTGGCATGACTGAAAGAGGTGTGATACGGCTGGCCAAGAGTGAAAGGCCAAAAGTAACAGGAATAACATGACTGAGCAATGTTGACATGATTGAGCAAACGTGAAAAGAGTGACACTGGGCAAGGGTGATGAGACTGGGCAAGTATGACAAACCTGGACAATAGTAAATTGAGTGACACGATTGGGAAAGTGTGAAAATGTACAGTAACACGATAGGGCTGGAGTAAAATGAGAGACACGTCTGGGCATATGTGACGTGACTGTTCAAGAATGAAATGAATTACACGATTGGGAAGGAGTAAAACGCGTGATACGAATGGATAAGTGTGACATGAGTGAGCAATAGTGTCAAGAGTGAGAAGACTGTGAAAGGGTTACATGACGGGGCGAGAATGAAAAAAGTGACACGTCTGGGCAATAGTGACATTACTGAGCAATAGTAAAAGGAGTGACACGATTGGGCAAGAGTGACATGACTAAAAATTGTGAAAAGAGTGACACGACTAGTGCAGAAGTGGCATGACTGTACAAGAGTATAAGAGAGACACGTCAGGAGCAGAAGTAATCTGAATGGGTAGGTGTACATAAAGTAACTGGGCCATAGCATTACGGAAGATATGACTGGAGCAGAAGTGCCATGACTCTATAGGAGTAATAAGAGTTACATGAGCAGAGTGACATGACTGTGCAGGAGTAAAAAGTGACATGTCTGGGCAAGGGTAATAAGAGTGACCCGCCTGGACACGGTTAAAATGAGTGACACGACTGGGCAAATGTAAAAAGTTACACGACTCGGTAGGAGTAAAGAAAGTGAAATGACTGTAATTAAATGACGTGTCTGTGCAAGTGTTAAGAGAGTAACATGACTTGGCAGGAATAAAAAGTATTATTTAAGTGGGCAAGAGTAAATATAGTTATACGTTGGTGCATCAGTAATAAGGGTGATAAGACTAGAAAGAATATACTGAAACAATTAATGTATGAAGCTTTGAAGGAGCATATGTGAACATCATACCCCGGGCTAGAAATCCGTAATATTTCAGGATCGATAAGTAATATTAGATAATGATTCTATAGAAATGTTCTTGTTCTTCGAGATCGCCTCTTTATGTATAGCAATATAGTACCATAAACTCGATATGATATATTGACAACGAATTTATAATATTTTGAAATATCATATGTAAGACTCATACTGCACCGGAGTACGTTCCGTTCTTTTTTACCCCCGCTGACTAGAATAATCTAAGATCACCAGGTCGTGATAATATACTGTGAATGCATGAAACATTGAAGCATCACATGTCGTAACTGATATCCGCATTATTTCACCTAAGATGAATAAGGTTAGATGTCACTTGTACACGAAGAAGTGGTATTCATAGTGATGCCAGCATCGCATAGAATAGTATAATACTATAAAATCGACAAGATATATTGACAGAATGAATGTTGGAAATTTTGAGTGCCTTCTGTAAGTACCGCTACGTAGAATGAGGTGTTTAAATATGCTGCATGTAAACTTCCGACATTCGCCGTATCAATATATTATTTCGATTTGATGGTCTTATATTGTTCTATACGCTGTGGGAATCATTATGAGCATTTCTTTTTAATATACAACGACGATCTGATACTATATATCGACAGTGAAATATTACATTCTCCGGTACGTTCCGAGGTTTACCCATTACTTTTCAAAGCCTTCGACATTCATTCTGTTACTATATCTTGTCGACCTGATGGTTTTATGTTATTCTACGCATCGCAGCGAACATCATCTTTTTGTAATTGAATTACATCTAATATTATTTATCGAGCCTGAAATATTACGGTCCCCCGATAACGACGCGACTAACCTTCACTTTTTGCTTGAACATAAATATTGTCTAGAATCATTTGTCGATCCTCCATTATCGTCGACATTTATTCTGTCAGCAAGTCATATCTATCTGGTGCTCTCATATTATTGTTATAACGCACTGCGGTTATAACAATAAACAACATTTTTTGTACACGAATATCTTTTAACATTATTTATCTGCCCTGAAATGAAACGATTCTCCTGTAGTTTTGGGACATATATTTGACCGTTCAAAATTGTAGACATTATTTTTGTCAATATATCACAACCATCTTATATTATCATACGCATTCCGGTGAGCACAATGAACACTTTTAATATCGTGTAATATTATTCATCGATCCTGAAATATTATGATATTCTGTTACGTTTCGAGGCTTACTTATGACACTTCAAAACATTTGACACTCTTACTACCAATATCTGTCGCGTAAATCTGATGGTCTTACATGATATTACGGGTCACTTAAACCGCAAACAACCGCATTCTTTTGTACAAAAATATCATCTAAAGTTATTTTTGACACTTAAATATTACGGGCGTCCATACGACACTTCAGAATTTTTGACATCATATTTTGACATCATAAATTTTTGACATCACCTCTGACAATATATCATGTCGATCTGATGGATTTACATAATACTACGCAGGATCGTAATAGACACTATTCCTTTTACATAATTATCAGCTGACACTATTTATTAACGCTGAAATATTCCGGCCATCCGTCACGATTCTGGGTTTACATGTGACCATTCAATATTTTTCACATTCATTCTGTTTATGTATATTCTACGCAACGCGGGGATCAGAATTATCAACATGTTTATGTACGTAAATATATTCTAGCAATATTTATCGACACTGAAATGTTAGAGTCATCCGGTAATATTAGGCGGTTACATGCGACCATTCAAAAATTCGACATTTACTCTGTCAATAAATCATATCCTTCGGAAAGTCTCATATTTTTCTGCCCGTTTCGGGAATAAATACGAATACTTTGTATTAATATATGACGGCTGCCTATTTATCGACACTGAAATATTCTGTTCCTTTCTTACTGATCCTCAGTTTCATATGTGCTTTCAAAATTTTCGACATTCTTTCTGTCAATGTATCATATGTATCCGATAGTCTCATATTATTCTACGAATTGCGGGGCTCGCTATGAAAACAATTTTATTGTACATAAATATCATCTAATACCATTTATCAAGATTGAAATATTATGGATTTCGTGGAACCAGATTGTAGTTTTCATACGGCAATTTGAAATTTTCGTTATTCATTCTGACATAATGTCACATCGATTTGATGGGCTTATATTTCTCAAGGCATGATGGGGATCACTATGAACACCACGTGATTGTACATAATACATTTTATTGTACATAAATTTCACTAAACTTTATTTATCGAAACTGCATGTTTCTATTATTCTACGCATCGAGGGGATCTCTACGAGTACTTATTATTTTCCACATAAATATCATTTAATATGATTTATAAAACCTGAAATATGGAATTCCGGTGAAACGAGTCTTACATATTACTATGCAAGCATTCCGACGTTCCTTCTATGAATTTATCACATCAATTTCATGGAAAAATTTTATTCTGCGCAAAGCTGTGATCACGAACACATTTTTTCAATATATAACGAAGATCTGGTACTATTTATCGACCCTGATATATTACGTTTCTCCGGTACCGTTCGAAGTTTACACGTGTCTAATCAAAATTTTCGACATTGATTCTGTCAATATATTACGTCTATTATTATCTGAAAGTAATTGTATTATTATTCTCCACGCGAGAATCAGTATGAACACAACTTTTTAATATACAACGAATATCTAATATTATTTATCGGTGCTGAAATATTACGGATTTCCGGTATGTGGAATGACGTTTACATATTCACTTCTTGAAAATTCTCTACTATCAATGTATCAATAAATTATGTTAATATGATAGCCTTATATTATTTTACGCATCGCCGGATTCGCTGTAAACAAAGATTTTTGATATACAACGGCGATTTAACCTTATTTACACACGCCTCAATTTTACGGACCTCAGGTACTTTTCGGTGCTTAAATGTGACCTTTCACAATTTTCGACATTCAT
The DNA here is from genome assembly GCA_002806875.1 of Lepidotrigona ventralis hoosana. Taxonomy (NCBI): domain Eukaryota; kingdom Metazoa; phylum Arthropoda; class Insecta; order Hymenoptera; family Apidae; genus Lepidotrigona; species Lepidotrigona ventralis. The sequence continues at coordinate 27,819 of NIPQ01102486.1, forward strand.
TCTGTGATTATATGGTATCGATCTGATTGTCTGCTGTTCTACATATCGTGCAGATCATAATAAACAAAACTTTTTAATGTATAACGATGACCTAATATTATTTATCGAACTGAATATTACTGTCCTGCGGTAAGTTTCGATGATTACATATGATCCTCCAAATTGCCAATTCTCGCAAACATATTATATCGGTTTTTTATATCTTATATTATTTAACGCGTCTTTGAGAGAAAACACAATTTTTCGTGCATAAATATCATCTGATAATATATATAGTGACTGCAATGTTACTGAATTTCGGTACGTGAAGTGTGGTTTACATATGATTCATAAAATATTCATTCTGACAATCTATAATCTAGATTTTCTGGTCTTTTTATACTCTACCCATCGCAATGTTCATAATAAACACCATTTATTTGTACGCATATAATCATCTAATATTATTTATCCAGCCTGAAATATTACGGATTTTTGGAAAATGGAATGAGGTTTGCATATGACACTTAAAAATTTTCCACATTCATTCTTTCAATATATCTAATCGATTTGAAGGCCTTATATTATTCTACACGTCGCGGGGTTCGCAATAAATTCCATAATTTTGTACATAAATGTCATATAATATAATATATTGAGCATGAAATGTTACGGTGTTTCGATACGAGTAACGAGGTACACAAAACAACGATTCAAAGTTATTACATACTGTTAATATGTTATATAGATTTTATGGTCTTATATTATTCTACGCATTGCTGGGATAACTATGTACACAATTTTTTAATATACAGCAGCGAATTAATATTATTTCTAAATCCTAGAATATTACAGTCAGCCGGTAATATTCGGGGGTTATATGTGTCCATTCAAAATTTTCGACATTCGTTCTGTCAATATGTCATATAGCTCTAAATATTTTATATTATTTTACACATCGCGGAGAACACTATAAACACAATTTTTTAATAGACAACGACAATCTGATGTTATTTATCAGCCTTGAAGTATTACTGTGTTCTAGTGTGTGACATGAAGTATATATATTCTACTTTAAAATTCCCGACATTAAATATAACAGTACCTTATCTCTATATGAGGGGTTGATGTTATTTTACACATAGCTGGGATTAATATGAACATAATTTTTTAATATATAGAGATCATCTAATATTATATATTGGCCCTGAATTTTTACGGTCTACCAGTGTGTGGAATGAGGTTTACACATTCTCCTTGAAAGCTTCCGATATACATCGTATTAATATATTATCTCGATCTGATGGTCTTATATTATTATACTCATTGCGTGGAATTCTGCGAACACAATTATTTAATATATAACGACTATTTGATGGTATATATCTTGCCTGAAACTTTACGGCCCTCAGTTACAATTCGGGGCTTATATGTGTTCATGTAAAGTTTTCGACATTCATTATGTCAAAATATCATATTGATCTGATTGTTTTATATTACTCCACGCACTGCGCGGTACACTATGTACAACAATTTTTCACATATAACAACTATTTAGTACTATTCATCTACCCAGAATTATGGAGGTGTTCCGATATGTGGAATGACCTTCATATATGCTCGTTGAAAGGTCTCGACATTCACTGTATCAATATATTATCCCGATCTCAAGGACTTATGTTGCTGGGCTTACTACGGACACAATTTCCATACGGCGATCTGATTGTCTAATACTCTTTATCGACTCTGATACATTGCGGTGATCTTTTACGTGAAAAATGACACATATGAGCATTGAAAATTTCCGACATTCATCCAAACTACATATTACCTCTATCCGAGTGCCTTATATTATTCTACGCATCGCTGTGATGACGATGCAAACAATTTTTTAGTATTTAACGACGATACTGTATTGTATTTCGACCCTAAAGTAATACGTTCTTCCAATTCGTGGAATGAGGTTTACATATGCTGCATGAAAATTATCGATATTCATCGCATCAATAAATAAACTCGTTGAGAAGTTCTTATATTATTCTACTATTCCGGAGGATCACTGTGGATGCAATTATTTAAAATGTAACGACGATCTAACGATATTTACCGACTTTAAAGTTTATGCGGTCCTCCGGTAACATGTGACACTTCAAATACTTCGATTTACATTGTGTCTATATATCTACAGATCTGATGGTGTTATTTTTTTCATTCCACCGCGAAGAATGTCGTAATTTTTGTAGTTAACGACAACCCAACATTATTTATCGAATGTGAAGTATTACAACATTTCGGTACATTTCGCAGCTTAAACATGTCTGTTTAAAGGGATTACGCTCATTCTTTGAATATATTATCACAACCTAATATACTTACACATTTTAACGCAAACACGGGGTCACAATGTTAACAATTTTTTAATACATATCGACGATATAACGTTACCAACCATGAAATTTTACGGTCCCCCACGGATCGGGGCTTACATATTACTATTCAAAGCATTCGACACTCATTCTGACAGTATGTTATTTCTAACTGAAGGTCGTATATCTTTCCACTCATCATGGAGTTCACACTGAACGTAATTGTTTTAAACGTTAAGACCATCTAATATTATTTATCGACCCTGAAATATTGCAGTGCTCTGGTAAGTTACTGGGCTTACATATGAAATTGCAAAACTCTCGACATTTGTACTGTCATTACTTTGTCTCTTACAATTGGCCTTGTATTATTCTATGCTTTGCGGGGATCAAAAATAAACCCAATTCTTTAGTATACACGACGATCAAATATTATTTATCGACCCAGGAATATTGTGGTCCTTCGGTACGATTTAGGGCTTACATAAGATTATACAAACTTTTTGACATTAGTTCTCTCAATTTATTATCTCCTTCTCAGTCTCATATTATTGACTGCAATGAGGGTTTACAATGTACATAATTTTATAATTATTAATTATGACGGGTTTACAATGTACATGATTTTATAATTTTATATTTGAAGACGGTCAAATATTATTTACAGACCCTGTATATAGCGTCTTCCGGTTCGTATGGGGGCTTGCATATGACGATTCAAAATTTTCGACATTAATTCTGTTAATATACGATATCAATCTGATGGTCTTTTATAATTCTACGCATCGTGGGGATCATCATGAGCACAATTTTTTAATATATAACGACGATCTAATATTATTTATCGACTCCGAATTATTAAAATCCACGTATATGCTCCGTGCTTATTTATGATCATTCATAGTTTTCGACATCAATCTGCCAGTTCATTATCTCCAACTGAAGGCCTTATACTATTTTACACATCGCGGGGATCACCATGAACGGGGATATATTAGGATTCAACATAAATCATCTGTGAATTGTTACGTTATTCCTGTACGTGGAAAGAGGTTTACGTACGCCCATCGAAAGTTTTCGACATTCACCGTAACAATATATTATCTGGAACTGATTGCCTTGGATTATTCTGTGCATCATTAGGATCACACTGAACACAATTCTTTTAAATAAAACGACGTACTATTAATAATTATCTACCCTGCTTTACGGTGCTCTCGTTCGTGGATTAACGTTTGCAAATGCTGCATAAAAATTGTCGACATTTACCGCCTCAACATATTATCTCGATCTGATTGTTTTATATTATTTTACGCAGGGATCTCCATGATCACAATTTTCTAATTATTACGGCGATCTAGTGTTATTTATCGAGCTTGAAATAATACGGAGTCCTGTGTGAGGAATGAAATTTACATGTGCAGATTCCCCCAACTGTTTCCCAAATGCATTTTTTCAATATAGAGTACCGAATTCATTCACTTACATTATTCACTTACATTATTCAACGCATCGCAGTGTTTACAATGACCGCGATTCTTTTGTACACAAATTGCATCTAATAATATTTATCGAGCTCGAAATATATTACGGATTTCCGCTGGCTTGAGTGAGGTTTGCATATGCCGCTTCAATACATTTCGCATTCATTCTCTCTACATATCATATCGATTTCATGGTCTTTTACTATTCCACGCACAGTGGGGTTCAAAACGAACAGGATATTTTTGTACATAAATATCATCTAACATAATTTGTCGAGCTTGAAATATTACGTAGTACCTTTAAGTTGGAATGTGGTTAAGATACGACCGCTCAAAATTCTCCACATAATTTCTGTCAATATATCATACAACATTTATTGTGCTACATTGTATTACGCATCGCGTGGATCACAGTTGTCAAAAATTTTTTTGTACAATAGAACATCATTTAACGAGCCTGGAATATTACTGAGATACGCTAGGTGAAATGTGGTTTAAATATGACAATTCAAAATTTTACACATTCATATCGTCAAAATATCATACCGATTTGTCTTATAACCTACCTATCGCGCTGTTCACAAAGAACATCATTTTTTTGTATATAATCATCATCTACTACAATTTACCGACCCTGAATTATTACAGCGTTCCTGTGCGTGGATTTAGGTTTACATGTGAACATTCAAAATTTGGCGCATTCATTCTGTCATACATAGAATCGATTTTATCGACTTATATTATTGTGCTCGTCGTGGAGTTCTCAATAAATTCCATTTTTCTACACACACATATATATTCTAATGTTATTTGTCGAACCTGAAATATTGCGGTTCCTGTACGTGGAATAAGGATTTCATATGTCAATTAGAAATTTACTACAATCGTTCTATTATTATATCATATCGGTAATGCCCTTGTATTATGCTACGCGTGGCAGGGTTCACAACGAACACCATCTTTTGTACATAAATATAATTGTGTAATGCAGAATTGTATACAACCATAAAATCGATATAATATATTGGCAGAAAAGGTAATTAAAACATTAAAGTGTCGTATGAAATCCTCTTCCCACCAACCGGAATTCCGAAGTATTTCAGGCTCGAAAATAATATTAGTTGATATTTGTGTGCACTACAGTGGTGATCATTTTGATTTTAACGTGGAAAATGAATGAATGAATGTGGAAAATATTGAAGGTACGTATGTAAACCTCATTCAATGTACCGTAATGTATCAAAATCGATAAATATTATCAGGTGATATTTGTATACAATAAAATGGTGTTCATAGTGATGCCCACGATGCATTGAATAATATAGAAGCATCGGATCTATATGATAAGTTGACAGATGGGATGTAAATTTTGTATGGAGATATGTAAATCTCAATAGAAGAACAGGATACCCATAACACTTAAATCTTCGAAAATGATACTACACCACTATAACGGCCAATAAAATGGTGTTTGTAGAGATACCCGCGATGAGTGCAATATTATAATACCAACAGATTGATATGTTATAAGGACAGTAAGAAGGTCAGAAATTGTCACTTTCTCTATAAGTAAACCTCATTCCAATTACTGGATAAATATAATATTTCAGTATTGGTAAATGATATTAGATGATACCTATGTGAAATTAAAAGGCGTTCATAGTGATCACCGTGTCATTTCCCGAGAGAATCTGTTGGATAAACTTCTCCTGAAAGGACAAGTCGTGCAGAAACATCTTTACTCAAAAGTTTGGCCAGAGGATTCGTTCTGCATCGGTTCACTTGGTGGAAATTTATTTAAAGGAGACACGACGAATAACAGTTTCGCTGTCTGGAGAGTTTTCCTCGAGGATTAAGTGTCAGCAAATTTATAAGGCGAAGATTGTCCAAGATACCTCGGCAATGAATTATTGCGGCGTTCTTTAGCTACAAGTGACAAATTTCCAGCTCGTGTCTGAGTTCTAACGACACGATTCGAGAGATCGAAGTAACGGGCACAGGCTCGCTTTAAATTCCCCCATGTAATTACGTTTCTCCGATTTCGTACATTAGAAATCTACGTACGATCACGAGGAACAATCTGGAGGAAAAATCGACTTTAATAATTTTAGTGCCTTCAGCGGATTTTTGAAAGAAGGCATGGCAGTTCAGGTCATATAAGGGCGATTTTGATCGGGAACTAGGCAGTGTCGCCTCGGCTTTGGAGAAGTCCCTGAAACATATATAAATCAAGTAAAATGGGTGAGGCGTATTTGTATATGAAACAAAGGAAGGCCTTCGCGAAAGAGAAGAGCTGCTTACGCCGTAGTGCTTCATAATCTCCAACACGGCTCCGATTGGTCAATGTACGAACCTACCGACATACGGGCGAAAGGGCAGCGAAACAGATAGGACGGTTACGTCTGGCCTACCGACCCATCTGAAACGACCATCCACGGCGTGTACACATATATTATGTAACGAGTAATGTGTGCAGATAGCTACACATGCTCCGACAACCTCTAACAGGAAGGCAAGTGTAGCTGTCTCTTCTTGCCGCTGACGCGCAGACTCAGATTCCAACATCGCGGAGATCGTCCAACTTCTCATTTTCTCTTTCTCTTTCTTTCCACATGGATGCACTAAATTCCGCGAATCGAAATGAAACTCGTTTCGAGAAACCCGAGAGCACGGAGATAGAACAAATTTTCTTGGGCTTCTGAAGAGATTCCATCTCGAGGCAAGCTTCGGAACGTTAGTTATTACCTTTCTGGCAAATCTGTGGCAAATCTCTAGTCGTGTTAAAATTAACAGACGAATTGGCGGGTGAAAGCGTAAAACGATTTTCGACAACATTTATTCCACTTCAACGCCTTACCAAAGGACAATTTGAACGCGAGTTTCTCGATGAAAACTTAGACGATCATAACATTATTTGAAAATCAGTGCTTGTAGGGACTTGTCGTGACTTGTAGCGGTAAATACAACACAAAACGTGCACAACAATGAGTATCGCGTAGGTAAAATCAACAGCGTTAATACGCCTCGTCTCGTGGAGGACGTTCGTACAAATCATCTCGAGTATCCATCATGCATGACAGGTTAACAAAGTTTTATTAACAATTTATTATTAACAATTATTAATAGTTATTAATAACTAATACATGGGAGATTCTCGGGAGATGAAATAATCTGAAAAGAGGGCAACGAGTCCCGGATTCACGTCCCAGAATTCATCGCCAGTCAAGGAGGTTGCCGTACCTGATCTCGAAGATTACAGTACGTGTTCTGTAATAGTGAAGACGGGAGTATAATGGAGAATGAAAATAGCGAACGAGAAGGGTGGACGTCTGTTTCAATGCATTCGTGAATTGCAACAACGTGGTTGGTCAGATCGTTTTCACGAAGGTTCAGGTAGCCGAGTATTGAAAATGAAGCGAGTTGACAGTACGATAGTAGAAAGATGCGTGACCGGTGTTGACCCTCGTGTCCTTAGAACGTGACGTCACAATGAAAAGAGTTAGAAAGCTTCGAGTGTTGGCGAGAATCAAGTTCCATCCTAATAAACCGACGCTAAATTGATGCTAAAGAACGTCTTTGGATCGCACCGTGGCATTGTACAGCCACATTTGTAACCATGCAGCTACGATGCGACTGGCTCCAGCCTTATTCTCGAAAAATAGTCGCTTCTTCTTCCGCTCCGTCGACTTTTTTCGGAATACTTGGTTCAAAAACGATTCTATGGATCGCAGAGACCGTGAGGATCTGATCCGACGAACGGATGCGCACCAGATGGAGCCGGACTGGGAAGACGGGGAGTATCGAAGACAATGGAAACGACAAAGCGTAGATTAGAGAACAATTTGTGTTTGGAATCGTGGCATCGCGAACGCGTTTGCGGCAATGTGATAATCGAATTTTGCCTGGCTTTTGCTCTTTCCTCCGAGAGAATGGTCAGGTGTTTCTCACGGGGATACGAGAGACTAGCGCATTGTTGTAACTTGGCAATACTGTACGAAACTTTGGATGAATTCTAATGTACTTTGAAATCGAGGCGTAAATGTGTGTTCGTATGCAGGCTGGCTGTGGCGAAGATTTAAACCGTAGGAAATGGACCTCGTTTCTTGTTTGCACCCTTCGAATCTTGATGTGCATTCATGCAAATGAGGGGGAGAGAGAGTCCGCGATCCTCTCTCTCTCTCTCTCGTTCTGGTTCGATTTCGTTTGTTCATCGAAGTCTGAATAATTGCTTCTTTCAAAAAAAAAAAAAAAAAACGCAAATTGGCGAATTTTTTTGTCGAACTATTTTGTCGAACCATAGAAGAGACGTAAGTCAGGGGGCGAAATGGCGAGTACATCTCGAAACGCGCAATATTACTCGGGGAAATTAGAGGCCAGGAGAGGTTGCAAGAGATAATCTAAGCGCGTCTGCCGTTCCGGAAATGAAACTGGCAACCAATCCGGGGCTAGAGCTGAAATTGCCTTTGCTCACAAATAGCGATCTGATACGTGCGAATAAGAGAATAAAGTACGTCTAGCAGCTGTGGTTGATTATACGAAAACTCGTCGTCACTTTATATGGTGCTCGCTACGGAGCAAGATGGATTTTCGCTCTCGTTTTTCCGCTTTTTCACAGTTTATCGAGATTATAAGCTGCTAAGTACGACATAATAACCGATAGGGTAAGAACGGTACCAGCTTAGAGCGGAATCCACATGCGAGGACTTGTACGGCTTGGAACGGAATCCACAGTCGTATCATCTGATCAAACAATGATTACGATGTGTGCAAGAGCGAAGGTAATGCAAAAACAGAACGCAGCCGGTATAAAGAAATAATCGTGCACTAGAAACGGAGAAGAGTAGCGAAAGAGGAACAAACGAGAGGGATGTGGAAAAGAACAGATTATTGTCATGTTTGAGGCTCTCGCGGATATCTGGTAGATGCCGGTTCACCCGACGAGAGATCAGCACGTTCGACTCGAGATCGAGTAGAGCCACGAGCTTTCGCTGCTTGAAAAATATTCGCCTTATCGGGCAAGATAGTGCGGAAGCTAGTTAGAAAAAGAGCAAGGAAATGAAGGAGATGAATACACATCGTCGCGACATACAGCAATGTGTTTTTTAAATAACCGAGTAAGTTGCCGCTATCTGCCATCAGAATCTTTCCAGAATCTGTCCATCGACGAGTTTCCGTGAAATTTCTTTCGACCGTCTCTTGTGAAAACAGCCCCAATGACCCAAATCCGAACGAGGAAGGACAAAGCCGACGCGACACGATCTTCGAGTGCGAAGTGTGCCTCGTTTTTTGACAATTTCCCAAAGAAAAGTTCCGAAGAGAGAAGTGGAAATAGCGAAACGAACAAACGGTGTGCACGTCGTCCAGAGTGCTCGTTAACTTGCAAACGTCAGTGTTTTTTCGAAATGATTCTCCGTGCGGCTAACTGAACGAACGCTGAGTCGCACCGCGCCGGATATGTGGTATTTGCAAAGGAAAATATCGCACCAGTTCTGTTGCGCTTCGGATCTTTTGAATACCAGATTATCTTCGAGTTTTCAATCCGAAACGAGATTCCGTGATTGGAGATTGGTCGGAAAAACAACTGGTATATTTTTTTCAAAAATATTAGAGACACCCACGGGTAATCAATTATTTTACATTTGCTGGTCTACCTCGGCTTTTCTGACAAAATTTCACTCCTATTCCAACAATTTGGGATAAACAGTTACTGTCTTTTTAAGTTTCAATAAGTGGAACTATACCTGTACGATCCCTCTAGACTCGTGATGAAATATCCCTTCCAAAGCGTCAAGACTGATTTTACTGGTTTGAGATATCCGTTTGGACGCGTTAGATGAATCATTTCTCGTTTCCAGTGGCGAACATAAACAGAAATGTATCTGTACGCAATCTGGCGAGCAACAAGGTATTTGTTGTCCTCGGATAACTGGGTGTGTATCCAAGATATATGAGACAAATTCTGCATACTTAACTTCAATTTCTATTGGAAATTTCACGGCGTCACCGTCAAATTTAACTGGTCATATAATTCGAGGCTTATCGGTTAAGTCATAATCATCGTCGGCAACAAATGCCCTGAAACAAAACTGACATATTTTGATCTTCGACGTCTATCCATTACCACAAGTTACCCTCTTGTTGTTCATCTACTGCACTAAATCAAGCGTGAAGAATATACGAATGTATAATTATATAAGAATGACACTCACACGTTTAAAGTCCATTTTACTGCGGTGAGAAAATTTTATCACCTTCGCAATGACTAGCTGTATAGAGGAAACACGTGGAATCGAGACGCGTCTGCTAAAGGCGAGATCGACGAGGCGATTTTCTTTGCCGATGCTCGAAAGCTCGGCGTTTGCATATTTCACTGTTGATAAACACAAACAGTGGACGGTGAATTGAAGATGGTCCGAAACCTCTGTGAAAGTTCTGGTCTCTGGCACTTTGCTACGGTGCTGGCAAAATATCTTAATGTTTCCATAATTGCGTAGTTGCAAGAACCGAGCGTGTGAATAACACATCGCGGATAAGCCCGAATGCACGTGCATGTACACTTGCGACCTGAAAGGGAATATTCCGTTGTTACATTCCTCATTTATGCGGACGTAGCGAAGAGTTTTCTTCTAGTTGGTAGCTCATCACATCCCCCTTCTTCCTTCAGCACCGCGACGTAACGTCTTTTCTTCTTGTTCATCTTTCTTCCCGAGAAGCGGCTGCTAATCACGTGTCAGACTAACGCAGCACCTCGATGCACTTTCTGCTCTATACTCGGAGAAGAGGGTCGTAAAAGATATCTTGAGACCTTTCATCAAACGACGGTGTCGAAGGTAGGATCAGGAGCAGAAAGTGTCCAGCGAGAATTTCCGGATTTTCTATTTCTATCCATCTGGACGTCGCTTTACTTCTTTCCTTTGCAATACAACATCCAGTTCACGGATGTCGCCTCATGACAGGAATATATCTGCCCTAATCTGGCCCTGTACAGTAAAAGGCGTAAAATGGGGATAAAAATGTCACAGCATTATAGCAGGTGAATGTGCAAGTTTGGAGAACAAAACGCCTACGTAATTTGAATTAAATTTTTTGTCCTCGGAATCACTTCTTGTATCTTCTACGAGCGACTCATTTACGAAATAGCGAGTGATGTATCATCCCGTGAAATTTTGACTGCGTTTCTTTAATACGCCACTTTGTTTACAATAGTCATCGAGTACAGCGTATAGAAGTTCACGATACACAATTTCGATTTCTTGAAAGATTTCTTCTCCATTTTGTAAACATTCGCAAGGAGCAGTAAGAAGTTTCTCTATATTATCTATGCTGCTCTATATTATCTTCTCTATATTCTCTATATTATCTCTTCTTCCTACGCTATATCACCGCATTATACCAGCGTTCGTTAATAATGGTCAGCAATTTTGAAAAACTTTAAAATTCTAGCTGGCTGAATTTAAATGCAATATCCCTCCTTTACAGGGGAGAGTCGATTGCACTAGTCTAATACTCATCTTCCAAAAAGTATCAAAAGTATTTCATTAATGCTTCGTAGTAGGAAAATTTCTGCTTTAAGCTCGTCCTCATTAGGGTAAAGATCAATTCAACTTTGGTGTAAAATGAATATGAGAACGTTGCATGTAAATACGGCAAGGAAATATGCAAGTTTGGAGTACGAAATGTCAAAGCAAGTTGAATGAAAGCTTAATTATTAAGCGGTAAATTCCAGAAATTAAAGTCTGCGGCTACCGTCAGCATCGGCTCGACTCGATACGACTCGGTTCACAAACATGCAATTAATCGATTGCTGTGAAATACTGTTTGCTGAAAAGCCGTTCGTCCTTTAGGGCATCGACGTTGTGCTTTCGATTTGCAATTACACACGTGATTGGACGTGCGTCCGGTTTAGCAAACGAGCATAGTATACTTTGATATCGCTGACTCTACTTCACGACGTCAACGCGAACTTGATTGATGTTCCTAAGAAGTGCCTAACGTTCAATTAACCCTTTGCGGCTGTATTTCGTTTATACTCGTGCTGGTCGGATTAAGTTTTTGTAACATAGTGCAAATATATTTCTGAAAATGGATATGTTTAAAACGTGTTCTTTAGTAGAGTAATCCTTCAAATAAGGAATGGGTACAATACCCATGTTCAAGATTAAGCCGAAAAACGTGGTAAGCTGATATTTTGTCACATCAATCCAGTTACTCTAAGTAGACCGTTCTGATAATTCCAGTTTTATTATTATAGTTTTACACAATTCCTATTTCATTTTTGGCACATCTATTTCTTTCTAATACAATTGTGTCAAGCAATGCTTTTTTGAAGAATGGTTTCAAAAAATCAATTGTTTCTGTACAACATAAAGGAATGTTGGGACCAACGATATTCTATCCCGTGGAGAAAATCCTTTAGTTTAAGGTTGATGGTTGCGCTCGACATCTCTCCAAACCGTAAATTCATTAATAGCAGTATTCTCATTCCCTTAATTTTCTTCTTTTTTGTTGTCGAAATAGCTAATGGTCTCGCACCTTTCGTTACTCATAGTTATGTCACAACCGAAACCTCTGATAGATACATTTTCAAAACAACCCTTAACCGTTTCCACGTCGAAAGAATTTTTGGACAAATCAAAATAAAAATAATCGTCACTAAATTTAATTTCACGACGCAAGTCCCTCACTAACTTTCCTTTTGCCGTTAGAGGTATACCACATTTAATTTTTCAAAAAGCAATTTAATCGTATTTAAAACAAAACTAGTGAAATCTTAGTAAGAATTATACGTCACACCTCAGAAGCAAGTTATAATTGCAGAAGAGAATGGTAACGAAAATTTACAAAGGTAGAAAAAAATTGTCATCGAATCAACGATGCCATCGATATAGGGTAGACTAGTAACGAACAGTCTACTCCTTATACTTTAAACTAAATGCCACCCCATTCTAAAGCCACGCGTCCTAGTTTCTTTTCTTCGAGGGTAACACTTTTGTTCGCACCTGACACATCAGCATTCTCTGTTTCCTTCTAAAAGCCGCCGATACATCAAGCTTCTTTTTTTTCTCTCTAGTCTGTCCGAGGATTTTGTGGAAACAGCTGATCGTTTGCCCTTTAGTCCCATCGTGACTGGTTTCGTCGAATACGCGGTTAGTTGCTGGATCAACAAAAATTCGGCACAGTGTAAGCTCGATTAGAAAGACAGAATGTTGTACAGCAAAGCGTGTGAATACGGTCGAGTGTGTGTGAATACGGTCGAGTGTTTAGTTTCTCCGTGTATGGTAAGTGCTACTGCATACATCAAGCTTAATTTATAGGATAAGAAGCGCCTTTCGCATACAAAGCTTCATACACAATGTTTCATTAGATTTTCTGCGTATGCAGATACAGAAAGACAGTAAGAATTTGTTTCAACGAAAGTAATTTCTAGTTCTTGAAACGTACGATCTTGTTACCGTGGTTATACTGTGATCAGCGTCATTATTCGGGACGTGAAATCCGATTAACGATGAAACGACTGACGTTTTCTCGTTGTGACAATTTCCATTGTTCTCTTGCAGTTAGCTGCAGGAATTAACCAAGTAGATTCGACACTGAGTGCTATTTTTTCTATCAGATTAGTTTTATGGCGTGGTGTATGCGTGTAGCTCGCGCGTGCGTGCTTGCGTGGGTCTTATCTAAACCGCATGTTACGTTCTAAAATTAGGTAAATACGACAAAAATGGAGACAGACGTTAACAAACGTTGGTTAAAATTTAACCTACCGCATGATTTCGACAACTTTTCAGCTTGTACGTTTGGAAACGTGTCGGGTACGATGTTCATGTAGGTTTAAAACTTCTGCAATTAATCTGTCGATACGGAAGAAAAATTTGATATTTGTTGGATATTGCAAGGAGAATATTTTGAAAAGTGTTGAAATCAACTTTTTAATGCTTCACGGCAAATGAAACGTGTGTTGATTTGATATTCGATCGGATTTCTAACGCGCACTCCTTCGAAATATGCCTCACTATGTCAGTGCAGCTGGCGAGTAAACCAAACGGGTTCGAGAAAAGATGTATGTATTCATCATAACGGCTTGGAGTTGCGTCTTCAATGACTGCTACCGTATTTTCTAAGCAACGGAACGCGATAGTCTCACAGACCGCGTTCCGTGCTGGTATACAACGTAGTGATTACTCTATTTATCGTTAAAATATTCTATCAGGCTTTGGACCGCCGTGCAAATCATGGGCTCGAATAAACATAAACAGCATAATTGCGGCAGGCAAGTTTTTGCGAACTGGAACTGGATCTGATTTATCTCGGTCATTTTACCTTCACACCTGGTTACTTTTTAATATATCATTAATATCATCTTGGCATTGCAGGCCGCCTCGTTATGACCCGCGATTTCGGCATTATCATATTGCACACTGTGTTTGTAACAAGTACTGAATGCGCGTTGAATCGTCCCAACCAAAGCAATACGTCTTTCTTTTTTGTCATCTGTGAACGGATCATGTTCACGAGTACTGAATGCGCGTTGAATCGTCCCAACCAAAGCAATACGTCTTTCTTTTTTGTCATCTGTGAACGGATCATGTTCACGTTGACAGCTGTTGTTGCTAAACTATCAGATATATTCGTCAGGTTTGAAATCCTTCTTCTCTCATCTATATATTGCATAAATCCGGCTGCTATCTCAAATCTTACGCTTTCTCCATGTCTTATTTGATTACTGTTCAATTTTCATATAATTGGAAGATTTTGCTGAATGTAATAACGTGGTTTCGGCATTTGTATCAATCATACGAGGATGAAAATGAAAAGATTTTCTACAAATGTAGAATGTAGTAGTCGAGATAGAGATTGAAGAGTTCAATGACCTTACTTTGTTGAAGTCGATGAACAATTTCATTCGAAACTTTTTGTACTCATAGTTTAATAATGCGAAGGAATTTAAACTAGGTTTTCACCACGGCCGGACTGTGAGATTCGAGTAGAGGTGAGGTGGATTGAAAATTATAAACGAAGGTTCCACAGGAATAGGTGTAACTTGGAAGTAAGTGAAGTGTAAATACAGACATGTACTGGTTGCACAAAACTAGCTGCGCTTCCAAAACTACGCGGATGTTCCAAACCATTTCATTTTTTTTTGTGTATATTAAAATTAGGTGAAGTGGAAACAACACTTTCACGGAATACATTTTTCACTGAATTTGAATTTAAAGCTCGCTGTTATTTTCCTAAGATACTGTTAAATTTGTTGCACTTCAAACGATTAATACTCAGGCTGTTATGTAGTATGGGATCAGAAAGACCATATGCCTTTGCTTTACCTCTTCCAAGGCATTTTCAGTTTCAAAAGTTGCTCTTTGATTATTCCTGCAGATTCAATACATTAGAAATTATTTCACTGCAAATCTAACAAAGATTATTTAATTTAAGTTAAACTACTTCCATCTCGCTTCTGGTTTGTTGAACGTGAAAACAGGGTCACTGTTTTGTGTATAAAATCATCTTTATTGTTATTGCTATTATTACAAATATTATCATCATCACCTTTATCATCACAATCACCATCATAATTATTATCAACACAATCATCGTCATTGCTATCGTCGAGATTTCCTTCTTTCTCTCTGTTAATACC
>NIPQ01102494.1:0-93946 GCA_002806875.1 Lepidotrigona ventralis hoosana
TTCTGAGAATTATCGTTGAGCATGTTTTACAATGATATTATTATGTTTTACTTCCGGTAGCGCTGGATTTGTTCCTTAGTGATATTACCATCCACATAAAAAGCGTGAAAAAATGTATCTGTTTTTCCTTCCGCTCCTTAATTTGTCACCTCTTTCATCTTATGGTTTTTGAAGTTTTGCAATCTCTTATTTTGAAAATTGTACAATTCATTATTAAAAAAAGTAAGCAATCTAATTAAAATAAAACAATATTACATTCCGCTCCTTAATTTGTCACCTCTTTCATCTTATGGTTTTTGAAGTTTTGCAATCTCTTATTTTGAAAATTGTACAATTCATTATTAAAAAAAGTAAGCAATCTAATTAAAATAAAACAATATTACCAAATGTTTTCTCTTATCTCAATTAGTCGTTACCTTATAGAAAGAGCACTCTATTTCATCTGGTGTATCCCTAATCATGAATTATACAACTATATGATTGTTCCAATCTTTTATTAAAAGAAACGAATCATTCAAATAAAAGAAAGGACAGAAACAAAAATTTAAAATAGTAGCTAAATTCGTAGAAAAATCAAATAAAATGTTATCGGAATTATATACATATATAGAACTATAAATACACCTGACAACTGCGATAGACCTGACCGACTTTTCTCCCGTAAGTAATCGCGTAAGTAATTGCGATTTCACATGACACGCAGACACGATTTTTGCTGTAGATCGGTGTAAACTGACAATACTGATCGACGAACTCTCCCTCGACTATGCTTTCTGAGACAGAGAGATAAGGAAACGCAGGTAAAATTGGCAACGGATCAAAGCACCGTATCTCTTCCGAAGGGTTAATTCTTGCGAGCCTTTTACGAACGAGTGAAACCGCATTTTGTTTTCTCGATTGCACTTTAGCAGATCAGTGCAATAAACGGTAGCATTGAGGGAACACGCTCCTCATACCAATTTTTGCCTTGTGTGTTCTGAGAAAATTCATACCACCTTTTACAAATTTACGCATCAAATATCGATGCTTTGGGATTGGTTGTTTGACGTCATTGATTAATTACAGCCTGTTTGATAATTTTCAGGAAGTTTGGTGTTCTTTCATTGCAAAATTGATCAGATAATATGATATCATGGGAGATGAATGTTAACATAACATGGAAGAAACTTAGATACTTCATTGGACAATTAAAATATTACAGATATCTAATTTGTCTAATTTATCTAATTTATCTTCTTTTATCTAAAGCTGAGGATTTAAGTTTCTTCTTAACTTAAGTTCAATAGAAAGTTCAAAGATAGTTTCACAAAATATCAGTTGGACTACAGCTTTCAGTGACTATTGGAGGTAGTAGTCTCTTACAAATCAGGTGAAGTACAAAATGGTGGGAGGTTACCAAACAAAGTTCAAAAAAAATAAAAAATGTCTATGAAAGAGGAGGTTGAAAGTGGAGGTGGTACAAAAGGAACAAAATTCTGAGGATGGAACAAGCATTCAATATTGCGGGAGAGTGACACCACCCCTACTTTCTTCCCCAACCATAGGTTTCGCCTCCAGAAAACTATATGACATCACAGAGACACTTGTTAAGCTGGAACATTGGATTGCAACTTGGGCTTTGCTAACTTGGAATTTAACCTCAGCCTTTATTAATTTATGCCTATCTTTGTCTGAGTTTCAAACTAAGAATGGAAATATTGTCTCTTATTATTTTGTCTCTCTTTAATATTCAAATTTTATATAATGCTAATTCAATATGACACTGTTGAAAAAACAATTAGATGCTACTTACCAATATTCTTCTATGATTAACTTTCATCAAATATTAAACTATTAAAAATTAGAGTACTTTAATATTTGGTTTATTTTAAAACATTAGAATAACTAAAATTAAATTTATGCAATTTACTAACCTATATCCTGTTGTACACTAGGAATTCATGAAGTCCCTGATTGTTCGTCTACCAATTACGTCAAACAAGGATAAGTGTCTCTCCAACAGTCTGTAAGATTCCGATATCGCAGGTACCGAAAGATTGACTCGCTTTCGAAAATAACACGATAACATGGGGAATTTCAACTATACTATTTGGTTATTTCGGTAATTTCAACTATCTTTATTGGTTACAACTAGCCAAAAGATTATACAGAGAAGCGACTAATTACCATGAAATTGTTCAACTACGTCATAATAACACATTGACGTCATTCCATTTGTACGCTCTAAATATATCGATGATAATTGGTCGAACCAGGTTTTGATGAAATGAAAAATCGAGCTTTACTAGAATATATGCAAATATATTTACAAATGGATACAATTAGAGAGAGAGCAACTGTGACGACACATGGGATTTTCCGTAAATTCGTATCAGCTATGAAACACGCATTTACTTATATTTCATGGTATCAAGTGATCTGCGAAATATTTTTCTTTTTCTATAGATTTATACATTTATACATTGATATGTTATACTATATTCCTTTTTCTATAGATTTATACATTTATACATTATTACGTTATATTATATTTCTTGATTTTTGCATAAACGAACATTGTTTACAATATTTCCTCTAAGCTAACCTGATTGTTTTTAATTTAATTCTGAATACTTAATCTGTTATCATCGCATATGTACGATTTATATAAAGCTGGAAATAATCAAGTGGTCACTTTCTAACACACCGAATAATACATGAATCAATTTCACTTCGAGCTAACCTAAATGTCCCAAGTAGACACCGAATACTTACCACGATAACATTTTCTATATGGACATGTGTACATACATAGCTATATCTTTATATATAAATTGTTTAACGCAAATATTTATTCGTGATTACAAGGAGCTGCAATATTTGAAACGACAACTTGGAACGCGAGGATTAGGATGAATCCATTTTTTTCTAGTAACGTCTAAAATTATTTGTCGAGCCTAAAATAATATGGTGTCTGGGAAGGGGTATGATGCTTACATATACTCTCTCAAAGTTTCGAACATTCACCGTATCAATTCGTTATTTTGATCTGATGATCTTGTATTATCCTACGCAACACAAGATTTCCGGAAAATCAATTCTATAATATATAACGACGATCTAATATAATTTATCAGTCATAGAATGTTACAGTACTTGGTACGAAGTGGGCACACACATTGCTCATTCAAATTTAATGCGCTCGCCTTATTAATATATTAACTAGAACTAATGGACATGTATTATTCTGCGTGATATAAAGTTTAGAGAAAGAACAATTTTTAAAAATATTATGGCGTTATATTATAATTTATCGATCATTAAATATTTCGAAGCTCGATGCGGTATAAGGTTTTTCATTTGCACTTTCAAATTTAAATGAAATGACCTTATCTAGTAATATATAATCTAGATATGAATGTTGTATATTATTCTACATAACACAAGGTTTACGGAAAACACAATTTTTTAATATATAACGGAGATCTAATATAATTCATTGAACATCAAATATTACGTTTCTCCGATAGAGTATGAAGTATGCACTATTCAAAATAAATGCTTTTGCTGAATTAATATATTATCTCGATTTGATGGTCTTATAATACGTGACACAAGTCTTACGAAAAACAACATCACTTAGTATATAACGTCTCTATCATTATATACTGATAATCAAATTTTACATAGATCCAATGCTGCACGAGGTTTACATTTGCTCATTCAAAAATAAATGCATTCGCCTTATTAACATATTGTATCGAACAGATTTCCTTTTATTATTATGCGTAAAACAATGTTTACGGAAAACACAATTTATTAAATATAAAGGCAACCATATTCAATGTATCAGTCATCAAGTTGTCAGGATGTTCGATAACGTATGAGTTTGCAAATAATGATTGAATTTTAAATGCATTCGCCGTATCAATGTATTATGTCGACGAAACTGTCTTATACTATTCTACATAATGCTAGCATTACAAAAAACACAATTTTGTATTAATACCGATCTGATATAATTTATCGACCATCAAACATTACGTTCCTACGATTGGGTATGAGGATTACATATGATCAACTGAAACGCATTGTACGTATCAATACAGTATCTCAATCTGATGGTCTTATATTATTCTACGTAACACATGGTTCACGAAAAACAGAGTTTTTTAAATTATAACGACGATCCAATGTAATTTATCGATCATCAACTATTACAGTCCTCAAATACGGACTGAGGGTTGCATACGGTCATTCAAATTTAAATTCATTCGCCGTGTTAATATGTAATCTCGATCTGATGGTCATATATTATTCTACATTAAACAGGTTTACGGGAAGCACAACTTGGCAATATATAACGACGTAATATAATATAACGATGTAATATAATTTATCGATCTTCAAATATTACGAATCTTCGATACTGTATGAGATTTACATATGGTGAAAGCAATTAAATTTGAATAAGCGTATGTAAGCCACATACTGTATTGAGAAACGCATTTCATGATAAATAAATTATATTAACTCGTCGTACTAATAAAAAATTTTGTTTTTCGTAAATATTGTGTTACATAGACTGATATAGTGTCATTAGTTCCAGGTAATATATTGATACAACGGATGCATTTAAATTTAAATGTGCATATGTAAACCACATACCGTGTTGAGGTCCGTAATGTTTGATGATCATTAAATTATACTGGATCGTTGTTATATATGAAAAACTGTTTTTTCCGTAAATCGTGTGTTACGTAGAATAATATGAGTCAATCAGATCGAAATAATATATTGATACGGCGAAAGCATATTAATTGATTGTGCATAAGTTAAACTCGTAACGCATCGTAGAAAATTTGGTGATCTGAACTAATTTAAATCTAAGCTAAATATTGAAAAATTGTGCTTTCCGTAACATTGTACCACGTAGAATAAATAATATGAAGCCATCAGGTTGATATAATATACTGATACGGCGAATGCGTATTATTACATTATACATCTGTAAACCTCATACTGTATCGGTGAACCGTAACATTTGATGGCGGTTAAATTAAGCTAGACCATAGTTATAATAAAGAAGAATTGTGTACGCCGTAGACGTTATGCTTCGTAGAGTAATATAAGATCCTCTGACAGAGGTAATATGTTTATACGGCGCATGCATTTCATTTTGAATGAGCATATGTGAACATCATTCCTATCGGAGAAATGCAATATTTGATGATCGGTAAATTATATTAAATCGTCGATATACATTAAAAATTGTGTTTACCATAAATATTGTGTTATGTAGAATAATATGAGTCCATCACATAAAAATAATATATTAATACGGCAAGTTATTTGAATCTGCACATGTAAATATATACGGTATTGGAGTATATTTGATGATAGATAAATTAAATTATATCGTAATTTAACATTAAGGAATTGTTCTCCATAAACGTTGTGTTACGTAGATATACGTAATACAATAATATCTGGATACTAGATTGATAAGGCTAAAGCATTTAAATTTGAATAGACATATGTAAACCTCAAGCCGTATTGAATGACCATAATATTTGATGAAAGATAAATTAAATTACATTGTAGTTTCTTATTTAATTTGTGTTTTCCGTAAAGCTACTGTTACATAGAGTAATATAAAAGCATTAGATCGACAAAATATGTAGAAACGACGAATGCATTTAAATTTCAATAAGCATATGTTAAACTCATATATTATCGGAGAACAGCTAGATTTGTGGATGATGAATATATTAGATATTCTATATATATTAAAAAATGGCGTTTTCCATAAATCTTGTATTACGTGTAATAATGTAAGACAATCAGAACGTGATAATATATAGATAAGGCGAATGCATCTAATTTTGAATGAGCACATGTAAAACACAGAACGTTTCGGATTTATGTTATACTTGATGATTGCCAAGCTGTATTAGATCTTCGCTAAATATTAAACAATTGTGTTTTCCGTAAACCTGAGTTACGTAGAACAAGTCTACCAAATCGAGATTATTTATTGACACGGCGAAAACATTTAAATTTGAATTAGAGCATTTATCATACAGTATAGTTGAACTGTAATAATTGATGATGGATGAATTGTATATAGTCATCGTTATATATTAAATAATAGTGTTTTTCGCACACCTTGCGTAACGTAGAATAACATAGGTCTATCAGGTTGTGATAATATTTTCATCGGCGAATGTATTTAATTTCAAATGAGCAAGTGAATTTCAAGTGAACTTCATACCGTATCCTTGGACCGTATATTCGAATATCGATAACTTGTATTAAATCCGTTTTCCATAAAACTTGCGTTAATAATATAGGTATAATAATATAGGTCCATTATATTGACATAACACATTGATACGGTGAATACTATTTGAATGTGCATATGTAAATATCCGTATCGGAGAACCGTAGTATTTGAAATTCGAGAAATTAAAATAGGTCGTTGTGAGATACGGCAATTAAATTTGAATGAGCTCATACAAACATCATACCGAATCGGAGAAACGTAATATATGGTGACCAATATATTATATCAGGTGGCATTTAACAATCAAAAAATTCATGTAATCCTTGTCTTACGAAGAAAAGTATAGAAAAATCAGATGGATATAATATATTGAAACGGTCAATGCAATTAGATTTGAAAGAGCACATGAAAACCATACCATATCGTAGAACCGCACAAATTGAAGTAGTATAAATTACGTTATGACGTCGTTGTATATTAAAAATTTTGTTTTCACTATACCTTGTGCTACATAGAAAAATTAAGACCAAGCAGATCGACATGATATGTTCACGGTATGCCGAATACCTTCAAGTGAACATCGTATCGCGTACCGGAAATATGAAGTATTTGAAGCTCGATAAATTATATTAGATGACATTTATATACAAGAAAATGGTGTTCATTGTAATTCCCGTGTTGCGTAGAATAATATAAAATATCATATCGACACGATATATTGACAGAATGAATGTCGAAAATTTTGAATTATTATCTGTAAGCCCCACACCGTGCCGGCACTACGAAATGCTACAGGCTCGATGAATAATATTAAATGATATTTTCATACAAAAATAATGGTGTTCATGGTGATCTCTGTGTTGCGTATAATAATGTAAGACCATCAGATCGATATGATATACTGGCAGAATGAAAGTCGAAAATTTTGATTGGACATATGTAAACCTCAATCTACTTGACGGATCAACGTAATATTTCATGCTATATAAAAAATTTTATGTGATTCGTATGTACCATAAAATGGGGATCATAGTGAACCCCGTGAACTGCGTAGAATAAAATATGACCATCTCTTCGATATGATATACTGACAGGATGAATGTCGAAAGTTTGAAATTTCACATGTAAACATCATTTCGCGAATCGCAACACGGTATTATTTCCGGCTTGACAAATGGTACCAGATGAAATTTGTGTACAATAAAATAGTGACCTTCGCAATGCGAATAATAAGTCCAGCTAATCGGTATAATTTATTTACAGATTGCATGACGAAAATATTGAGTGGTCATACGTAAACATCATTCGACGTACCGGAAATCTGTAACATTTCAGCCTAGATAAATAATATTAGATAATACTTATGTACAATAATGTGGTGTTCATAGTGAAACCCGCAATGCGTAGAATAGTATAAGAGCATAAGATCGAGATAATAGATAATAGACTGATTCAGTAATTGTAATCGACAGTTTTTATGTCAACCTCATTCTACTCACCGGAACACCATAATATTTCAGTTTCGATAAAAAATGTTGTGTCGTCATTATAAAATAAAAAATTGAATTCATAGTGGTCCCCGCGATGCGAAGAGTAATAGAAGATCCTCAGTTCGAGATAGTATATTAATACTGTGCCGAGAAATTTCAAGGAGCGTATGTAAACGTTATTTCTCGCAGTAATACGTAGTAATAATTAGTTGATAAATAATATAAAATCGTTTATATATTATAAAATTGAGCTCATAGTGATTATTGCGATGTGTTGAATAAGATAAGGCCATCAAGTAGAGAGATTATATTGGCACGGTGATTATCGAGATTTTCCAAGCAGCAAACGTAAACCACAAAATACGTACCGAAACACCGTAACATTTCAGGTCGATAAAAATAACATTGTCCTTACATATTAAAGAATTTCGTTCATGGTGATCCTCGCGATGCATAGAATAATATACGACGAACTGATTGATATGATACATTGAAATGAGTAATGTCGAAAATTTTAATGGGTCACATGTAAGCCGCGTTCCGTACCAGAAGACCGTATTACTTCAAGGTTTATAAGTAATATTAGATAGTTATTATGTATTAAAGAATTGTGTTTATAGTAATCCCCGCGATACGTAGAATAATATAAAACCATCCGGATAATGTATTGATATGGTGAATGTCGAGAATTTTCAATAACAACATGTAAACCACATTTCTTGTACCGGAACACCGAAATATTTAAGGGTCGATAAGTAATATTACATCGTCGTCATATTTCAGAAAATTGTGTTCACAGTGATGCCAGGTATGCGTATAAAAACATCAGGTCGAGATAATATATTGATTCGGTAAATGTCGAGCATTTTCAAGGAACGAATGTAAAACAGGTTTCGGGACACCTGCATTTCAGGGTCGTTATAATAATATTCGATAGTCGTTATATATTATAAAATTGCGTTCATAGTGATCTCTATATTCATAGAATAATATAAGGCCACCAGATCGATATGATATATTGATAGAATGAATAACGATATCTTTGAATGGTCACATGTACTCACCGAACTGTACCGCACGTCAGCAATATTTCAGGGTCGATGAAAAATATCAGATGATATTTACATACAAAGAAGTGAAGTTCATTGAACACACCAGGATGCTTAGAATAACATGAGACATTCTGATCGATAGGATATATTAACAAAATTAATTTCGAAAATTTTGAAGTGTTGTATGAAAGCTCCGAACCGTACTGGAGGACCGTAAAATTTAAGGGTCTATAAATATTTTTAGATGATACTTATGTACAAATGAATGAGGTTCATTGTCATCCCCGCGGTGCATCAACAAATAGCTTAAGTCTTTCGGATCCATATGGTATATTGACAGAATTAATGTCGAAAATTATGAGTCTTCGTGGAAAACAAGCTCTGTACCGAGGGAACATAACACTTCAGATTAATAATACTAGATGATAATTATGTACAAAAAATTGGGTTTCTGAATCTCGGAATGCTTAGAATGACATAAGACTATTAGTCTATATCGATATGATATAGACAGAATTATTGCCGAAGATATTGGGATAAAGGATGTAATCCCCGAAACGTTGCGTAACGTTTTAGGGACGTTGAATAACGTTAGATGATATTTATGTACCAAGTGATGTTATTATTTGTTATCCCCGCGAAGAGTAGAATAATATAAGACCATCAGATCCATCTGTTATATTGACAGTAGTAATGTGGAAGTATTTGAAGCGTCATACCTAAGTCACGAAACGTACTGGAAGACCATAATATTTCAGGGACATTATACTATTAAATTATAATTATGTACAAGAAATGGTGTTCATTGCGATTCCCGCAATGCGTAGAATATTTACAGTACAATTAGATCGACATGATATATATTGACAAGCCACGTACCGTACCGGCGTACCGTATTATCTCTGTGTCGATAAATAATATTAGATTATGTTTCTGTAGAAAAAATGTCAAATTTTGATTCCCGCGATGTATAGGATATAAAGAATAAATATCGAAAGTTTTGAATAGACATATGTAAGCCCCGAACCGTCCCGGAAGATCGTAATATGTCGATAAATAATATTAGATAATACTTATATACAAAAAAATTTTGTTCATTTATCGCCGCGATGTGTAGAATAATATAAGATCATCAGGTAAGGTATATTGACAGTATGAATGTTGAAAATTTTGAACGGACGTATGTAGAACTCCGTCAAATTTTAGGCATGGAAAGTAATATTACTTGACAATTGTGCGCAATAATACGGAATGATAATAGCGACCCTTCAGAACGATTCTGCGTCGTAGTCGTGCAATTCTTCCCTAGTCGGACGTGGCAACTCGTCTGTCGGTCCACGGCCCAAACGATGGAATCTCACATCGTTTCTGCTCCCGCAACGGAACCTCGGTCACTTGGGCGATTCCACCAAAGTACACTTTGCATCACTCCCATCACTCCGCAAGCTAGGTCAGTACCAGTAGGTACGGACACAATGCCTGGCAAGCTGTTAGCAATCGGTGTCCTCGTACTGGCCAAACTTCAGATTAATGGCCGGCGACGCTATTGCTGTGGGTACTCAGAGGTTCCTTCTTGAAACACTAACCAAGGAGTCTAGCATGTGAGCGAGTCGCATAAGCCTAGAAGCGGAATGAAAGGGAAAGCCTCTCTTCGAGCCGTTCGATGAAGGATGTGTCGCGTAACCATGTGGCCCCGCATTCCCGAGACGTCTTGTTCTCACTGCGATAAGAGGCGCCTATAGATCGTACACGTTGGGACGCGAAAAATGGTGAAATATTCCAGGTGAGGCGGAATTCAGGGGAAAACATGATGGAGGTCCGTAGGACTCTTAGATGCAAATCGATCGTCGGTACTGGGTGTATGTGCAAAAGACTAATAGAACTATCTAGTAGCTGGTTCTCTCTGAAGTTTCGCTCAGAATAGATGGCACTCGGCTGTTCTTAGCGAATGAAGAGCGATATTTATCTGGTAAAGCAAATGATTAGAGTCCTTGGGGCCTAAACGACCTCAATCTATTCTCAAACTTTAAATGGATGAGATCTCTGGTTTGCTTGAAACATGAAGTCACGAAATTTCTTTGAATCAGCGTACCAGATGGGCCAATTTTGATATGCAGATCCGCTGCGGAATGAACCAAACACAGAGTTAAGGCACCTATGTAGACGCTTATGGGAGATCATAAAAGGCGTTTGTTGCTTAAGACAGCAGGATGATGGCCATGGAAGTCGGAATCCGCTAAGTAAAGTGCAACATTTCACATGCCGAAGAGCACTGAAATTGGTGGCGCTGAAGCGTCGCACCTATACTCCGCCTTCAATGGCAAGTGGGGAGATAGCGCGGCTCACCCTCGGGTATGACCGTTCTTCATGATGCCCTGAGAAGTATGATGGTCTCGGCGTGCCCAGAAGTGTCCAGGCGTGATCCTGCCTAGTGCCGCCATCGGTATAGTACCTATAGTGGTAGCAGCAAATAGTAGTAGCGAGGGCCTGGAGGATTGACGTGGAGAAGGTATTGTGTGAACAACCGTTCAACCCTAACCAATCCTATGCCCGAAGACATACCCAATGCAGATGCGGTGTCAAAATATCATTATCGATGATTCTAAAAAACACACATATGCAAAAGGAAATCCGGTTCCTATTCAGGCAGCTAAACCGCATATCCTTTTAAGTGTGTCAGTCGGGTAACCCAAAATTACGTGGAGATGTAGTCGGGAGATCCGGAAATTATTTTCTTTTCTGCATAAGTATTCAAATTCACTGGAAAGCAGTAGCAGGGAGAAAGTGTTTGGGACGTGAAGAGCACCGCAGTTGCGGCGTTGTCCAGAAATTCCCCTCGGACCTTGAAAATTCAGGCGAGGGCCACGTGGAGGTGTCGTGTTAGTTTATATCCACATTCTTAGCAGGTCTTTACGGTAAAAAGCTTCTTGTCGATAAACTGATGTAGATAGGGGTAGTTGGCAAATTGATTCCGTAACTTCGGAATACGCATTGGCTCCCATGAGCCAGGGGTGTCGGGCTTGGTCGGGAAGTACGTTTGGCTGACGTGCCGGGATTAGGCGATCTGAAGTGAGAGGCGACGTTTGTCGCGCATCCTGAGCTCCTGTATCTTGGCCTCCCACAGATCTTCCTTGCTGCGAGGCTTCTGTGGTCGTTCAGCCGTCGTGGACTGCTTCTTCCGCCAGCATTCAACGCTCAGCTCAGAACTAGCACGACCTAGGGGAATTCTACTTCAAATTAAATCATTGCATAAATCAGAGCATTGCGATGGTAACCAAGAATGTTGACACAATGCTGTTCCTGCCCAGTGCTCCGAATGTCTACGTGAAGGAATTCAAAAAATTGCAGATAAATTGCGGGAGTAACAATAACCAGTATCCGAAACCAGCGCTTCATAGTTTAGAAAGTGTCCACTTCCTCGAATATTCCCGCTGGTAATCCACCCTTTGGGGGAGAAGTCAATAGTCATATTTGCGCCACACCGTTGTGGGGATTGCCACCTCCCTCGATCATTTCTGTCTGTCCAATCAATAAAAACCAAGTTTCGGGTGATAATAATAGTGTATCTGATGATATAACCATAGCATCTACGTTCTCTTCCGGTCTGATACTGGCACTGTCCTCAAATATCGCTGACCAATTTGAATTTGGATTTCCCGGGTTCAAGTTCTTTTTTACAAGCAGAGGACGGCGTGTCCACGAATAACGTATGCATAGATCTCGGAACTCATCAAGCCGAAGAAAATCCCGTAGAACAGTGAATAACTATCCATGATCGCGCGGCAAATGTCCCGTTTCATTCCTAAAGGAATTAAATTCATAAAACAGGCATTGCTCTCTCTGTCCCCAAGACGAACCCTTGAATACATCAGGGGACAATGGCAGAACACAATATATCGCGAAAAGGTACAACAATACCTGACACTATTAAAAGAATTAAAAGAGGAGACCAAGATCACCTTGCAGCAGTCCGCCGAAGATACTAGCTCTCGATCTCCTATGATTTCCGCCGCTGAAGAACTTTTCGCGTAGTTCGACAATCGAACTAACCTACAATACTGATCATTTCTATCTGATCTACCTGTGGCCTTCGGGGAGAATCTCCGAGGAATTACATACTTAACTATTTTAAATTTTTCCACCAAATACAAAAGTGGCCAAGCGCAATCTTTCACCATTTAATGCCTCGTCAAAAAGCAAGTCTCGTCGTGCGGACTATGTCAGCGTGCCTGGACCCAGGCAAACGCATAAAAACTCTTCTGAAAACAATAACTACTGATAGTCCGCCATCAAAGGAATTTATGACAAACTACTAGCGTAATGTTATGACCGATGGGATAGACCAACCCCCTCCGCTGATCCAAACAACCAATGATTAACGAGCTGTGAAAGCCCATAACAATTGGCGAGACCAAAAAATTCTTTTACGACTGAAAAACATATTCGGATCCGGACGGACTCACAGCACGTCAGCTCAAGGCAGTCCCCCTTGAAGTTTAAGCCAGAACGTTCATCCTTATCATAATATGCGGAAGACTGTCCCAACATCTCTTAACAACCAAGTTCTCACTCATCCCATAAAAGGATGCTACACATCAGGATCCAAGACATTACCGACTTATCACGGTAATGTCTATCTTGACAAGGGCATTTCACAAGGTCCTGGATAGTCGCCTAACAAGTGATTGAGCTGGATTGAGCAAGACAAAAGGCGATTATACCAAAATATGGGTATGGAGACAACGTATTCCACCTTGATTTTGATTATCAAATACCACCGACAGCATTTGAAGCCGCTGTACATGGCGTTTGTGGATGTAGCCAAAGACTCCGACTCCGTGTCGCATAAGACCATTAAGGATACACTCACATCTAGTCTATCTGACCTTAGCAACATCATGGATGCCTATAACCGTAGCCCCACGCATTTGACACGTGAGGGCTGGAAGTCGGATGAATTCAAACCGTTATGTGGAGTCAGGCAATGATGGTGTCTTGGCAATGTGGAGTCTTTAGCAAGATCATTGACAAAGTCGTCACACAAACTTCACTGGAAATCGGTGTCTGCATTGGCGAAGAAAATTTCAATGCCTTCGATTTTGCGAACGACCTAATTTTTGTTGCTTCTAGACAGGGCGGTCTACAGCAGATGAGAACTATGGCAACCGACTTCCCAAACAACGGCGCAGTATGGACTTACTATTAACGCCACTAAGTCTCTCACTCTGACATAAATAACGTGCCGCATCAGAAAAAGTCCATCGTGGATCATAAGACAAGATTTACCTGTCTAGGACCAACACTCCAAACTCTCACCCGCCGAAGCCGATGGGAGTATTTTGGTATCCTCTTTACACTAGAGGGGCGTACATCATGTAAGCCTGAAATTAGTGTGGCGTTGGATAAATTCATTATGGCGTCACTGAAACCACAACAGCGGCTATTCGCTGTGCGAGTTATAGTGCTACCGAGCCTATACCGCCTCCTGGTTTTGGTAAACATTTCTCTGAGCAGACTCAAGAAAATGTAATAGCTTACGGATTTATCTCAGCCTTCCAAAAGAAAGGAGAAGCTGGACTATCTAAGGGTGTTCAAATTACTGATCCCTACCTATCGCAAGAACTATAAAGGACCGTTCGGCGGCTTAGAAGAGTACGTTATATACTAATGCCTGCATGCTGGACAGGCGATTGAGGGACCTGCTTTATAGTTCAATCGATGGACGCGATTTCAAGCAATCTGGCAACGTTCCACAACAGCATCAGTCAGTTACCGCAGGGAACCTTATTTATGAGCGACTACGTTAACGCCATCAAACTTAGAATAAATAACATGCCTACGCGGTCTCGCAATCTTCGTGGACCTCGTGCACACGCAAAGCTGGCTGTAACGCTGTTGAAACACTTGCCCATTTGCTACAACAGTGCCACCGTACACACAAGGCAATGATAGAATGGCACAACGCAGTTCTATCCTTCGTGAAGCGATTCTTGGGCAAGCAGTTCAGACTCGTACGAAAAGCCACAATTTAAATCTCCCGACGGTATCCGAATACCTAATCTCGTTGCTGTCTCTGACACATCAACACTAGTCATTGATGCATAAGTGGTCAGCGATCAAATGGGTTTAGCTAAAACGTATGACAACAAGATGCGCAGATATAAGCTTGCAATTGCCATCAAGAACGGAGTGAATAAAGTAGATTTTACATCTGCCACTATAAACTACCGAGGAATATGTAGTTCTCCATCTGCAATAGAAGAATGCATTACAGAATACAGAGTTAAAAATTCTCTCTAATAGAGTCATTATGGGAGGCTGGTTTCCTTTTGGAGGTTTAACCGAGCAACAACAATGCGGAAAGCAAACATCGCAAGAACCGGAATTGGCTGATAAAGAGGATGAACCAGACGAACTGTGCTGCCTGCCACCTCATGGCATAATACAGGGTGGAGTTTCAGTTGGTACGCGCCATGTCGAGGATCCCATACCATCGGATAATTACAACAGTCCGCTTTGCGTAACGCATTTCTCCACCTTCCAAAAAAAAAAGAATAGCCAAATGTCGTCATTTAATTAGTGAAGCGCATGAATGCATTAACAATATTCGCCCTGTCCCTATCTACTAGGCCTGCGGGTGTGGCTCAATAGAATAACCCCGAAGAATTATCTGCGTTTCATAGGAGGCGACTAAAAGATGCCACTGTTGGTTCGGGAACGAGAGTAGGCCAAACATATTTTCTGTGTGCCGTAAGTGGCGACTAAAAGAGAACACAACGATATGCAAAGTAACACGTGCGGAGTCATATTCCCGTACGATACAAAGTGGAACAAGCGCAAACACCCTCACAGCCGACACAGAGACATTGGGGACTTCGGTCACGCAGTGAGTCATACGACGATTTGCGAATAATTGACTTCTCCCCGCCACCCCCCTCTTTCCTGTTTTTCAGGGGTGGAGAATTACTTTAATTATTGCGTATGCCTTAAGGGCGAGGTTGCAAATCCGTTGTGCCGGTCCGCTGTGCCGGATTCATAATAAATGTCTCTATCTACTTTCTAGCGAAACCACTGTCAAGGGAACGGGCTTGGAAAGACTAACAAGAAAAGAAGGCATTGTTGAGCATGACTCTAGTCAGGCACTGTGAGGAGATATGAGAGGTGTAGCATAAGTGCGAGATGGTACGTCGTCGAATACCACTACTTTCATCTTTACTTACTCAGTTGGGCGGAGCGTGTGCTGATGTTTCGACCCGGTTGTCAGACTGTTATAGAGCTAAGTGTGTGAGACTGGTGTGAGGCTTTCCCGGCCGTTTGCTAAAGACACTCCCGTGAGATCAGGTACGAAGACACTGCTAGGCGGCGAGTTTGACTGCGACGGTACGTCTGTCAAAGAATACGCATGTGTCCTAAGGCCAGCTTTGCGAGGACATAAATATCGCGTAGATCAAAAGGGTAAAAACTGGCTTGATCTTGATATTCAATACTCATAGAGACTGCGAAAGCACGGCCGATAGATCCTTTTAGCTTAGAGAGTCTTCACACAAGAGGTGTCGGAATAGTTTCCGCAGGGATAACTGTCTTGTGGCGTTCAATCGTTCATAGCGACGTTTTTTATCTTTCAATGTCGGCTCTCTCTATCTTTACGAAGCGGAATACGCCAAGTGTCGGAATGTTCACCCGCCAAGAAGGAACGTGAGCTCGATTTAGACTTTCGTGAGGAAGATTAGTTTTACTCCACTGATGAATATTCATTGCGATAGCAATTCTGCTCAGTACGATAGGAGCAGCAGATTCGGAAATTTGGTTCTCGCTCTCGGTCGAGCGGCCGCTGGTACGATACTAATATTCGTGGGATTATGCTGAACACATCTAAGGCTTTATCCTTCCTAACCAAATTAGGCAACGATATCTCTAGGTGAAAAATTGAAAACAAAGTGAAACGACTAAGTAGCCGGCCCTCGTGACCGATCTTCGCAAGAGCCCCAATTTTCCGTACGGGCGTCTTCGGATTCGTCGTTATAATATCGACGCACGACGATAGCGTTCTAACGAACGAACATGGGTACACCGATTTCGACGTCGAGACTCGGAATCGACTGTAGACTGTAGATTCTTAAGTAATTTACAAGTTGTTGTACACTGTAGAGTAGTTGCGACGCTGCGAGAAACAACCCTATGCTTGAGAATTCGTCTTGTCCGTAAGATAAGACTTCACAAAAACGAACACAACCTCGATAGAAAAGTTCGAGGACAAAAGGTGATGAAAGGATAATCGGAGACCTCTCCTGAAATAGATTAGCGGAAATGAAATACCACTTCCGCAAAACAGTACAAGAGATGTACAAGTATAAAAAAAAACATAAAACAATGTGCATAACGAATGGTATATATTATATATCATAAAAATTATACGATATATTTATGAAATTTTGTTTGCGTTGTACTAAAAGGAAAAAAAATAGGAAAACAAACGTAAGAAAAATTTCAAAACAATACGCTGCTAGGAATTAGTTTTTATTGCGGAAAGCGAAATAAATACGCAACTGGCACTTAGTTTTTATCCCAGTACGCGAAAGCAACTCTCCGCTGAAATAAGGCCATGGAGGAGTAAAAAGAATGACACGTCTGGGCAGTATAAGAGAGAGTGGCTCGGCTAGCCAAGAGTAACAAGAGAAACAAAACTGGAGCAGGAGTAACGTGACTGGGTTAGAGCAGAAAATGAGACACCATCTCCTCTGACTGGAGAAGAGCAAAAAGAGGGATATAACAGGAGCAGAAGTGGCATGATTGGACAAGAGTAAAAAGAGAGGCATCACTGAGCAAAAGTAAAAGACTGACACGACTGGGCGAGAGTAAAAAGAGTAACACGACAGGGCAAGGGAAACGACTGGGCAAGTGTGAAAGGAATGAAATGTCTGCAGAATAGTGACACGACTGGGCAATGACATGCCCAGTCTGTGATACCCAGAAAAGTGTGACTTGCAAGCAGTAGCGTCAAGAGTGACACGTCTGTACAAGTGTGATGTGACTGTGATATGACTGTTCAAGGGTGAAAATAGTGACACGTCTGGGCAATATTGACGTGACTGAGAAATAGTAAAAGATATGTCATGTGTCAGACAGGAGTGAAAATTGTGTCCCGTCGGGACAAGTGTGACATAACTGTGCAAGGTTAAAAGCAGTGAAACGACTAGGCAAAAATGATATGACTGTAAAGATTAGAACGACTTGTGCAGGAGTGACGTGGCTGCGCAAGAATATAGAGAGAGACACGCCAGGAGCAGAAGTGACCTGAATGGGCAAGACTAAATAGAGGGACAATACTAGGCCATAGCATAACGTGAAACATGACAGGAGCAGATGTGACATGACTGGGCAAAATTAAAGAAGTATCGTGACCGGAGCAGAATTGACATTACTGGACAAGAGTAAACAGAGTGACACGACTGTCCAAGAGCATAAATAGTGATATATCTGGGGTAGAAGTGACATTACTAGGCCAGAGCAATGAGATTGATACAACGGGTCAAAAGCAAAATAACTGATAAAACTGGAGCGGAAGTGACATGACTAAGCAGAAATGAAGGGGAATGATATGACTGAATCATAAGTGACATGACTACTCAGGTGTAAAAATAGTGACGCGACTGTACCACAAGCTTCACGACTGGGCAAGAGAGTGACATGACTGGAGGAGGAGTGACATGACAAATATAGTAGCTAGAGTAAAAATGCGTTACACGACTTGGCAAGAATTTGTGACACGACTGCCTAAGAGTAAAAAGAGCGACAGTATATGGCAATGACTGGAGAAGAGTAAATATAGTTACACTTCCCGTACAATCTGGGCAATAAAAATGGGTAATAAAAATAGAATGGGCAAGTGTTAAAATAGTGACAAGGCTGGAGCAGAAGTGACACAACTGGGAAATTGTCGGAGTAAAGACATGACTGGGCAAGTGTTAAAGTAAAGTCACGACTGGGCAACTGCAGAGAGAATGACATGTTTGCAGCAGTATTGACACGACTGAGCTAGAGTAAAGAAAGTGACATCATTGGACAAGAATATAGAGAGTGACACGCCTGGGCAAGGTTAGAATTAGTGACACGACTGGACAAGGCTAAAAGGTGTGACACGTCTAGTCAAGATAAAGAAGCGTGAATAAACTTGGGCAGAATTGACATTTCTACCCAAGAGTAAAAGAAGTGACATGGGCAAGTGTAAAAAGTTACACGAATCGGCAGGGGTGAACACAATGAAATGTTGGAGCAGAAGTGACATGTCTGTGCACGAGTAAGAAGATTAACTTAGCAGGTGTAAACAATATTACTTGACTGAGTAGGAGTCAAAAATAGCTGCACGTCTATTTATGTGTAATAAAGGTGACAAGACTGGAGCAGAACTCACATGACTGGGCACGTGTAAAACAAGTAAAACAATGGCATTGTGTAAAATTTGTGACAATCCTGGGAAATGCTAAAATATGTAACCCGACTTGAGCAGAATCGGCACGACTGCTTCGGGATCGATAAATAACACTAGATCGTCATTATATATTAAGAAATTGTGATACTAGCGAAACCTGCGATGCGTAGAATAGTACAAGATCGTAAAATCGAGACAATATTTTGATACAATTAATGTATGAAGCTTTGGAGAAGCATATGTGTATATCATACCCCGCGCTCGAATTCAGTAATATTTTAGGATCGATAAATAATATTAATTGATAATTGTATAGAAAAAAATTGTGTTTATCGAGATTGCATATAGTAATACAGTAGCCTCGTTGCATATAGTAATATAGTACCATAAAATCGATATCATACATTGACAGGATGTACCACACTGGAGAACATTTCGTTCTTATTTATACTGCGATGTCTAGAATAATCTAAGATTATCAGATCGTGATAATATATTGATACTGAATCTATGAAATTTTGAAAGATCATATGTAGATATCACATATTGTAACGGATATCCGTAGTACCTCAGGAACGATGAATAAGATTAAATGCTACTTGTTTACAAAGAATGGTAATCATCGTGATGCCATTCTTTGTATGTGTAGAATAATATAATACCATAAAATCGATATGATATATTGACAGAATGAGTGTCGGTAATTTTGAGTGTCTTCTATAAGTACCTCTACGTACAATGGGGTACACACCGCGGGGATTACTACGAGCTCTTCTTTTTAACATATAACGACGATCTAATACTATATATCGACCCTGAAATATTATGTTCTCCGATACGTTTCGGGGTTTACGTAAGACCATTCAAAATTTTCGGTATTCATTCTGTCAATACATCATGTCGATCTGATGGTCTTATATCATTCTACGCATTGCAGGTATCACAATTAGCACCATCCTTTTGTACATATATAATATTATTCATCGAGCCTGAGGTATTTTGGAATTCAGGCACGTGGAATGAGATTTACATATTCTCACTGAAAATTTTCGACATTCACCGTATTATAATATGTTATATCGACTTTATAATCTTATATTATCCTATGCATCGAGGGGATCACTACAAACCCAATTTTTTTCATGTATATCGACGATCTAATATTATTTATACGAAATGAAATATTACGGTACGTTTCTGTGTCTTCTTAAGTCAGTACAAATTTTCTACATTCAATTTATCAATATATTACCACAATCTGATGAACTTATATTATTCTACGCATCGCGGGGATCATTACGAATACAATTTTTTGGTATATGAAGACCTATTTACCCACCCAGAAGTTTTACGGTGTTCAGGTACGTGTAATAATGTGAAATGAATGATTGCGGTGTTCTGTTACGTGGAATGTGGTTTACACATGACGCTTCAAAGTTCGAGGCTTACATATGCCTTTAAAATTTTCTACATTCATTCTGTCAATATATTTCACCAATCTGGTAGCTCTATAGTACTCTACGCATTTGGAGTACCAGAATGAACATTATTTTTTCGTACATAAACGTCATCTTACCTTATTTATCTACCCTGAAAAGTTACAGTTCTCCTGCACGAGACGATTACATATGAGAGTCCAAATTTTCGACATTTATTCCTTCAATATATTATGTCGATCTAATGTCTTATATTATTCCACACATCGCGAGGAGCACATGTTCTGTGTGTGTGTGTGTGTGTGTGTATGTGTGTGTGTGCGTGCGTGCGTGCGTGCGTGCGTGCGTGCGTGCGTGCGTGCGTGCGTGCGTGCGTGCGTGCGTGCGCGCGTGCGTGCATATATATCATGTTACGGTGTTCCGGTTTCGGGGTTTAAATTATTATATTATTGTCTTGTATTATTCTTCACGACGCGGGATTACAATGAACACCATTTGTTTCTATATAAATATCATCTAGTGTCATTGATCGATCCTGGAATATTACCGTGTTCCAGTACGCTTCGGGACTACGTTTGAGAAATTTTGACATTTAATCCGCCAATATATCATATATACCTAGATATATTATAGATGGCCTCGTACTATTCTATGTATCGCAGGGATCACAATGAAATTGATTTTTTTGTACATAGATATCATGCAATATTATTTATCGACCTGGGAATGTTACGGTTCTTCGCCATATTACAATGCTTACATAGGACCATTCAAAATATTCAACATTCATTCCGTTAATATATCATATGTAGCTGATGGTCACATATTAATCTTCACGTCGCTGAGAGCAATAAACACTCTTTTCTTATGTATAAATGTCAACTGGTATTAATTATCGAAATGTTATTGGAATTGTAATTGTTGAAATATGTACCTTCGTTGCATATTGGGCTTACATATGACTAATGAATGTTTTCAACATTCATTCTGTCTATATATAATATAGATCTGATGGTCTTATGTCATTCCACGTATCGCGGGGCTCACAATGCTGTCATTTTTTGGTACATAAATAACATCTAATAAAATTTTTCTACTTTCAGTACTACGGTCCTCCGGTTCGATTCACGGCTTTCATAAGACCATTTAAATTTTCCGAAATTAATTTCGTCCACATATAGTATCAATTTGATAGTATTATATTACTTTACGCATTGCGCGGAACACAATGAAGAACATCTTCATGTTAATAAATATATTATAATATTATTTATAATTATTATTTATCGACGCTAAAATGTTACCGTACTCCGGTACGTCTCGAAGATTACTTATGAACATTCAAAATATTCGACATTCTTTCTGTCAATATATCATTTCGAAATGATGGTGGCATATTATTCTACGCATAGCGCAATCGCAATGGACGCCTTTTTTGGACGCCAAATTGTATCTAATATTATTTACCAATCATGAAATATTTCGGTTCACCGATAATGATGGGGCTTAAGTGTAACCATAACTTTCGACAATCATTCTGTCATGTGTCATGTCGATCTGATGTTCTCATATTCTAAGCATTGCGGTTATGACAATGTACTACATTTTTTTGTACATAAATATCTTCTAACATGATTTATCGTCCCTGAGGTTATACTATCATCCGGTAGGTTTCTAGGCATACATTTGACCGTTCAAAATTATAGACATTATTTCTGTCAACATACCATAACCATCTGATAATCCTATATTATTATAAGCATCTCGAGAATCGCACTGAACATTCTGTGTGTGAATAGAAATATCGTCTAATATTATTTATCGACTCTGAAATATTATGATCCTCCGTTATGTTTCGAGGCTTACCTATGACAAATCAAAACTTTCGACACTCATTTTACCAATATCTACCAATATCTGATGGTCTTACATTATACTATCGCACACAATACTATTAGTTTGTACATGAATATCATCTAAAACTATTTATCGATCCTGAAATTACGGTTGTCCAGTAAGTTTCGGGGCATCCATAAGGCACTTCAGAATTTTCGAAAAATAACCTCTGTCAATACATCATGTCGGTCTGATTGTCTTATATAATACTACGCTGGATCGTAATGGACACTATTTCCTTTTACAAAAATATGAGCTGACATTATTTATCAACCCTGGAATATTACAGCCATCAGGTACGATTCGTTTAGATGTGATCTATCAATATTTTGTACATTCATTCTGTTTATATACAATACCGATCTGATCTTATTCTACCACATTGAAAAACATTTTTATGTACATAAATATATTCTAATATTATTTATCGACGCTGAAATGTTACGATACTCCGTTTTGGTTCGGGACTAACATGTTACAATTTAAAATTTTCAACATTCTTTCTCGCCAT
Source organism: Lepidotrigona ventralis hoosana (assembly GCA_002806875.1). NCBI lineage: Eukaryota > Metazoa > Arthropoda > Insecta > Hymenoptera > Apidae > Lepidotrigona > Lepidotrigona ventralis. The sequence goes on from NIPQ01102494.1 coordinate 23,080, forward strand.
AAATCATATCCATCGGAAAGTCTCATACTATTCTGCGCATCGTGGGAATCAACAAGAACGCATTGAATTAATATATAACGGCTGTGTAATATTATTTATCGCCCTGAAATATTGCGGTTTTCCTTTACTGATCTGCAGTTGCATATATGCTTTCAAAATATTCGACATTTATTCTGTCAACATATCAAAAAGACCTTATTATCTCATATAATTCTACGAATCGCTAGGTTCATTACTTTTCATTGTACAAGTCTGCCATCTGACATCATTTATCGAGCTTAAACTATTACGGAGTTTCGGAACATGAAATGAGATTTACATATGAACATTAAAAATTTTCGACATTCACTCTGTCTATATATTATATTCGATTTGATAGTTTTATATTATTCTACGAATCACGGGGCTCGCTAAGAAAAATCATTTTATTGTACACAAATGTCATCTAATACAATTTATCGCGCAGAAATATTATGGAGTTTAGGTAAGTATATCGTGGTTTACATACGGTTATTCAAAATTTCCGTTATTCTTTCTGATATAATATTATATCGATTTGATGGACTTATATTTCTCATGGCATCGCGGGAAACACTATCAACACTACCTGATTGTATTATTTTATTGTATATAAATTTCATCAAATATTTATCGTGATTGAATGTCTTTATATTATTCTACGAATCACTGTGATCACTATGAACACTTATTTTGTTCATAAATATAATTTAATATTATTATTATTTATCAAGCTTGAAATATTATGGTAGGTGAAACGAATCTTACATATGACTATTCAAATATATCGACATTACTTCTGTGAATATATCATATCGAATTGACGGTCATGTTTTATTCTGCGCATCGCTGTGATCACTATAAACACAATTTTTTAAAATATAACGAAGATCTGGTACCGTTCGGAGCTTACATCTAATCAAAATTTTCGTCATTCATTCTGTCAATATATTACGTCAATCTGAAGGTAGTTATATTATTACACTCAACGCAGAGATCAGTATGAACACAACTTTTTTTATATCTGACGACAATCTAATATTACTTATCGATGCTGAAATATTACGGTTCTCCGGTACGTGTAATGATGATTACATATGCTTATTGAAAATTCTCTACAATCAGGTCAATACATTATCTCGATATGATAGCCTTATATTGTTTTACACATCGCCGGATTCGCTTCGCATCAGTATGAACACAATTTTTTAATATATAACCGCGATTTAACGTTATTTAAAGATGCAGTATCATTTCGGTGCTTTCATCTGACATTTCAGAAAGTTCGACGTTCTTTCTGTCATTATATTATATAGATCTGATTGTCTTGTACTTATACGTATCGTGTGGATCATAATAAACAAAGTATTTTACGTAAAACGACTACCGGATATTATTTATCAAACCTGAAATATTACTGTCCTCTGGTATGGTTATCTGTGATAACATGTGATCCACAAAATTTTCGACATTCATTATGTGAATATATAATATCAATTTTAATCTTATATTATCCAAACACGTCGTGGAGCTAAGTGAGAATACTATTTCGTTGTACATAAATATCGTCTAATATTATTTATAGTGCCTGCTATATTACGGAGCTTCGGTAAGTGGTGGTTTACATATGAGAATTCAAAATTTTCCACATTCTTTCGGTCAGTGTATCATAACGATCTAAAGGCCTAATGTTAATCTATGCGTCGTGGGGTTCACAATAAACACCATTTTTTTGTACATGAATATCATCTAATATATTATAACGAGCCTGGAAAGTTGCGAAGTTTCATTACTTTGAGCGAGGTACACAAACGACAATTCAAAATTTTCACTTCGTCAATACGTCATACCGATTTTATAGTCTTATATTATTAGAAGCATGGCTGGGATTACTATGTACACAATTTTTTAATATATAACGACGATCTAATATTATTTATGAACCCTGAAGTACTACAGGGTACATATTACCTCCGGTAATATTCGGACATTCATTTTATCAATATATAATATCGATCTGATATTTATATTTATTCCTCGCATCGCGGAGAAAACAATGAACACAATCATATATTATTTATTGACCTCGAATATTTAGGATACTCCGGTGATAGCATATTAATATTCGTTTCGAGGATAGCATATTAATATTCCAAGCTTTCGACATTCATACAGTCAATATATTATCTCGATCTAAAGTTCTTATGTTATTCTACGCATAGCTGGGTCACAGATAATACAATTAAATCAATGACGATGACATGATATTATGCATCAATCCCATCGACACGGAAAAGTTACAATCCTCTGGGTCCTATTCGTGGCTTGCATATGGCCAACCAAAACTTTCGACATACATGTCATCACAATATTTACACAGTCTGACTGCCTTATATTATTCCATGCACCTCGGCAGTCACAATGAACACAATTCTTTGGTATGTAACTACGATTTATTATTATTTATCGTCCCCAAAATAACACTGTCCTCCGATACGGTACGGAGACTACTTATGTCACTTTAAAATCTTCGACAACCATCTGTCAATACATTATTACGTTCAGATTATCTTATGTTATTCTACGAATCTCGCGGATCATACAATTTTTTAATATATAAAGACGATCGAAAATCATTTATCGATCCCGAATTATTGCGGTTCTCCGTCACGGTTCGGAGATTACATGTGACTATCCGAAATTTTTGACATTCATTCTTCAAATATAGAATCTCGATATGATTTTCCTATATTATTTTCATATAACCTATATTTCCTATATTATTGTACTCATCGCGGGGATTACAATGAATACAATTTTTTGGTATTATTTTCATCGGCTCCGTATTTTTACTGTCCTCCATATTTTTCGGAACGTAAATATGACACTTCAAAATTTTCTACAATCATCTGTCAATATATTATCAATATCAATATATTATTATGTCAATATATTATTATGTTATCGATCTGATGTGGCATTCTACTCATGTCTAAGATTAGAAATGTACATCATTTTTTGAACGTAAGCAACATCTAATATTATCATTTCGCCCGGAAATTGTACGGTCCTTCGGTTTAATACTGGATTTATACATGGCCATACAAAACTTTCGACAATAATTTTGTCAATATATCATATGGATCTGATAATCTTAAGTTATCTGCGCATCGCGGGGCTCATAATGAACACCATTTCTTTTTCCAAATTTACATCTAATTTTATTTCATAACCCCTGAATTATTAGGTTCCACCAGGATGGTTTGTATATAACATATGAGCAAACTTTCGAAATTCATTCTGCAACATATTATATCGGTCTCTTGGTCTTATATTACTCTGCGTGAGCATCACTTTGACAGGATGAATGTCGAAAAATTTGAATATTCATATGTAAGCACCGAACCGTACCGGAGGACTATATTAATTAATTGATGAAATTAGAAGATACTATTTTAAAAAGAAATGGTGCAAATTTTGGACCAAGAGGTGAGAGTGTCTACAATAATATAAAGCTATCAGATCGATAATATATTGATAGAATGAAATTTTAACACTTTGAATTTTCATAAATAAATGTAATCCCGAAACGTACCGAAGGACCGTACTATGTTAGGTTTTATTAATAACGTTGGATAGTCGGTGTATTAATATTTTGTTCACTATGATCCTTGTGATGCGTAGAATAAAATAAGTCCATCTGAACGAAATAATATATTGGCAAAATGAGTATCGAAATATTTGAATTTTTATATGTGATCCCAGAAACACCAAGGACTGTAATATGTCAGTGTCGAAATATATTATATAATTATATATCAAAGAATTGTGTACATTGTGATCCCCGCGATGAAGAATAATATAAAACAATCACATCGAGATAATGTATTGAGAGAATTATTGTCGAAAAGTTTGAATGGTCGTATGTAACCAAACCATACCGGAGTGCTGTAACATTTCATGGTCGATAAATATGTTAGATCGTCGTTATGTATTTAAAAAATTGTTCCATTGTTATCCCCTTGATACGTATAAGACCAACAATTAAATAAAATTGAACAGTATTTATATACAAAAAAATGTTGTTCATTGTGATCCCCACGACAGTATTCTTATAATATAAGAACATCAGATTGGTATGATGTTCTGCCCGAATAAATATCGAATGTTTTGAATTACAGGGTCGATAAGTAATATTAGATGGTATATATGTACAAAGCAATCGAGTTCATTGTGATCCACGCGAAGAGTAGAATAATATAAGACCATCAGATTTATACGATATATTGACAGAATGAATAGTTGATAGTTTGGAAGTGTCACATGTGAGCAATAACATTGATCGTTGTTATATATTAAAAATTTGTGTTCATTCGGATCGCAGCGATGAGTAGAATAATATAAGGCCATCAGATCGAGATAATATACTGATACGGTGAATGCCGAGTATTTTAATGTAGCTTGTAGCTTGTAAAGCTTATTCCACGTAACGGAGAAACGTAGCAATTCAGGGTCGATTAATAATATTAGATCGTCGTCATGTACAAAAGAATTTTGTACGAAGTGATCCCCGTGATGCGTAGAATTATAGGACTATCATTTCGAGGTAATATTTTGAGGAGATGAAGTCGAGAATTTTTTTAAAGGTACCTGTAAACATCGTTCCACGTACAGGAACACCGTAGTTTCAGTGTCGACAAATTATATTAGTTCTTCTTTGTATATCAGAGTATTGCGTTCATACTGATCCTCGCCATGCGTAGAAAAATTTAAAAACGCTAGATCGAGAGAATAAATTGTTACCATGATTGTTGAGTTTCTTCAACGAGCACATGTAAACCTTATTCCTCGTACCGAAACACCGTAATATTTCAGGATCGACAAATAATATTATACAATATTATACAATATTATACAGTTATATAATAATATTAATAGGTTACAGATATATTTTGAAAAATCGTGTTTACAGCGATGTGTATAATAATATGAGCCCAATATGGCCTCGTAATGACCTCTGCGTTGCATAGAATAATATAAGGCCATTAGATCGATATGAAGTAGACAGAACGAATGTCGAATATTATATATAGGGCCATACGAAAATACCGAACTGTACAGCAGGTCCGTTATAATTCAGTCCCGATAAAAAATATTAGATAATTACTATGCAACAAAAAAATTATGCACTGTGATCCTCGCGATGCGTTGAATAATATGAGAAAGTTAGATCGATATGACATATTGACAGAAAGAATTTCGAATATTTAGTGGTCATATGTTAACACTGAAACGAACGAGATGACCGTAATATTTCAGGATGGATGAATAATATTTATGATACTTAAGTATAAAGAAATTGTGATCATTCTGACACAACAACACTGCGACACGCAGAATAATATGAGTCAATCTGATCAATAGGATGTATTGACAGTATGAATATCGAAAATATTCAAGGTTCGTTCGTAAACACCGAGACGTATCGGAAATATGTAATACTTCAGGAACAATAAATAACATTAGATGACATTGATGTACAAAAATATGGTGTTGATTTTGAATCCCACGATGGGAAGGAAATTGTGAGATCATAAAATCGAAATGATATATTTACAGAATGTCGAATATTTTGAAATGCATATACAAGCCCCGAAAGGTACTGGAGGACCTAAATATTTCAGGTTCGACAAGTAATATTAGATGATAATTATGTACAAAGAAATGGAGATCATTGTTAACACCGCGATGAGTGGAATAAATAAGATAATCAGATTTATATGATATATTGAAAGAATGAATTTCGAAAAAATTGAATCGTCACATAGAGTGACCTAACAGTAAGTGAAACCTCTAATATTTCTGCGTCGATAAGTAATATCAGATGATTCGTGTACAAGTAGGTAGTGTTCATTGTGAACCCTGCAATGCGTAAAATAATATAAGATCAGACAGATGGATAATATAAGATCAGACAGATGGATAAGATATATTGAATTAGTGTCGAAAATTTTGTATTCACATATATAAGCCCAGAAACGAGCAGGTGAGCCGTAGTATTTCAAGTTCGATTAATAATATTTGATGATATTTATGTAATATGGTGTTCATTGTGTTCCCTGCGATAGGTAGCATAAAATAAGACCAATAGATGAATGTTATATTCTGACAGAATGAATGTCCAAAATTTTGAGTGGTTATATGTAAGTCCCGATCCTGAGGACCGTAATACTTCAGTATCGACAAAAAATATTAGATGATGTTTACGTGGAGAAAATTGAGTTTATTGTGACCCAGCGATGCGTAGAATAATATAAATCGTTCATATCGCCACGATATGTTGACAGAATCAATGTCGAAATATTTGAAGTGTATATGTAAGCACTGAAACGTACTGGAGGACTGTCTTATCTCTGTGATGACTAATAACATTGGATTTATGAAGAAGAAAATGGTATTCATTGTGAACACCACGATGCTCAGTATAATATATGACAATCTGGTCGATATGATATACTGACAGAATTTTGAAAAGTTATTTATATTCGCCGAAAAGTATCTGAGGTCCGTTATAATTCTGGGTCGATATGAAATATAAGTTGGAATTTATATACAAAAGAATAGAGTGTATTTTTATTCCTGCGATGCGTAGAATAATATTAGACCATCTAATCGAGATAATATATTGACAGAATGAATGTCGAAAATTTTGAATTGTCACATGTATGCCCCGAACCGAAACATAGGACGGTAAAATTTTAGAACCGATAAATATCTACCACCGTTATATATTGAAAAATTTATTTCACTTGCGTAGAATGATATAAGTCCATCAGATTGTGATAATATATTGACCGAATGAAATTCAATAATTATGAGTGGTCATATCTGTTCCCAACCTTTCCGGATGACCGTATCGTTTCGGGTTCGTTACTTGATACTAGATACGCGTAATACATTGAAAAACTGTGTTCATTGTATTTTCCGCGATGCGAATGATAATATAAGACCATCAGATCGAGATAATATGTTGACAGAATGAATCACCACACTTATTCATGTACATTTGTGAACGATCTGAGAAACCATAACTGATTAAATGAACCATTCGCTGTTTCACACTTATTCAGCCTGTACTGAGATATGCATCGCTTAATCTTTGAGACAAAAGCACATTATTACTAGCAGGATCTATCCGGATTTTTGCCATTTTTATTCGTGTATATATTCATATTTTTTCCCGTCGTACGTGCCACCACAAAACACAACGTCGAGACAAATTTCGCTCAAATGGTCTTCACTCCACTGATCTAATAATCATTTTCTGGTCCCCTTAAATGCTATTTCTACCAAATAAGTATGCTTGAAACGCAGGAGGCGATCCAATATGCTTAGGACGCCACTTTATTAGATCACCAATTCACTGGCTATTATCATCATACAACATAAATTTCATTTTTCAGTTGAGAAACCTCGAGCCTGTAAAACACGAATCACCTCGCTCTTGGCGACACTTGGGTAGAGTATGAGCGCTAGGCATGCCAAATAAGTGTCTGCTGTTGTACAACTACTACCTTCATTCACATTCATAGAGACGTGCCGCAAAAGCTTGCAACAAATCTACGGCAACATTTTGAACCAATTCGACAAGTACAGAACAGACCTATTACTCGGATCTGACAAGTAGATACGCAGGTAGTACAAGTATATACGTTTAAAATACAAGTCATCAGCACCTGACTTGATGGGGACTGTAGATGCTCTAACAGCCATTCGGAATTCAGACAACAACTCGCGGCCGCCGTTGTGTCGATAAAATCAAAACAACAAATAAGCAGAACATTAGTAATTCTCGATGAGTGGTAGATTGCTTCTCAACCGAGGTCGAAGGATAGCTGCACGCCCAAGTCTGATCCGTCCGAACCGATGGGTCCGTTGTGTCTTTTAAAGATACTAAACAGACGGCGAGCATGACGGCGCCGGACGACATAGCGCCTGGGCGCATACGGTGCGAAACAGCCGCGGCAACCGCCCAAACGAAAGGTACGCATTAAAAGTGATGAAACAAAAACGAACGAGGTAAAAGACGAAATCGATCCAACATTTAAACGAACTCAACAACGATATGACAGACGCAAAAATACGAGAAAAAGTTAAACAATAAGGAAGGAAAATCAAAATTAGCATGAAGAGAAGAATAAAAGGAGAAAACTAAGGAGAAACATATGAGGAAAATGACTAAAAGGAAGAAATGACGAAAGAATGAAAAATTCGAAGTGGATGACTGAAGAAATAGGAAAAAAGACACGAGTCATATCACTCTTGTAGTGCCACACATTTCACTCTTGCCTAGTCGTGCCACACTTGCACAGTCTTGTCACCATTCTTACACATGCCCATTCATATCACTCTTGCTCTATAGTGTAACTCTTTCCACACTTCCAAAGTGGAGACATTTTCACTTCGACCCAGCCATGTCACACTTGCCCAGTCGTATCATTCTTGCACAAACGTGTCACAATTTTTATTCCTGCCCAGTCGTGTCACACTTTTCACTCTTGCTCAGTCGTATCACTCATTCTATCATTGCCCATTCGTGTCACTCTTCTCACTTTTTCAAGTTACGTCACTGTTCTCGTGTCAATATTTCTTCTCTTTCCCAGTCGAGTCACTTTTTCTTTTTTGACCAGTCGTGTTTATTTTGCCTTGTCGTATCACTATTTCTACACTTCCGCAATCGTATCACCCCCTTTACGCTTTCCCAGTCTGAGCAGTCGTGTCACTCTTTTTATTCTTTATCAGACATGCCACTTCTGCTCCAGCTTTGTCAATGTTTTACTCCTTCCCAGTCATGTCACTTCTGCTATTGTCACACATTTTGCTCTTGCCCAGGCATGTAACTTTTCTCCATTGATGTCACGATTTTTACTCTTACCTAGTAGTATCACTCGTACTTACTCTTTCCCATTCGTGGAAAATTTTACAGTAGGGTAAGGAACGGTGCGGAATAGTTCGACATTGTATCTTATAGTGCGGAATGATATGGTATGTTATAATAAATTACGGTATGATTCGGTGTAATTCTGCATGGTAGAGTATTGTATCGTATGTTACGTAATGCTAATGTACGATACTGTATGGTCCGTTATGGTACGGTTTTGTATGGTATTGTACGATATGATGCTGTACGTTACGGTACAGTTTGAAACAGTATGGTACGGTATGATACGGTTAGTTATCGTACGGATTGGTACGGTACGGTATGGTACGTTATAATGCGAGTACTTGTCGTACGGATCGGTACGTTATAGTATGTATACGGTATAGTATGTCAATGAACCGTTTAGTATGGTATGCAGTGTACGGTTTGCTACCGTATATTACCTTATGATGTGGCTCTCTATCATATGTTACGGAATGTACTGTATGGTATGGTGTTCTAAGATAATGTAACGTATGGTATAATACGGTATAATACGGTATGTTACGGTGTGGTGCCGTATTGTGTCATATGGTTTGTTATGGTGTGGTATGTTATGGACTGGCACGGTATGTTACTGCATTTTACGTTATTGTATCTTTTGTTATGTTGTTGTATGGTATTTTACGTTATCGTACGGTATGGCTCCGTGTGGTACCGTACGGTACTGTGTTTGTATCGTATGGTACTGTATGTTACAACTACACAAGGGTGACACGTCTAGCTTAGTGTGGAATGTGTGACACGTCTGGTGCAGAAGTATCTCGACTAGACAGGTGTAAGTAGTGTGAATCTACTAGGCAGGATTAAAATGTGAAAATGTTGAAGCATATGTGACAGGTCTCTGCGAGTGTACAAAGTGTGACGAAGCAGAATTTACATGACTGGAAAGAGCAAAAGTAGTGACATGACGGATGCATGATTGATATGACTGGGCAAGTGTAATTGGTGTGAAACGACTGAATCAGAAGTGACATTGCTGTGCGTGGTTAAAGATATTGACATGTTTGCAGCAGGATTTACCCGGCTGCAAAAGTAAAATAATGACACCACTCTGCAAGTGTGGCATAACTAAGAAATAGTGAAGAGAGTGACACTACTAGGCAAGTGTGAAGTAAGTGACACGATTGGGCAAATGTGAAATTAGTGGCTCGACTGTGCAAGCGTGATATGACTGAGCCAGTGTGAGAGGAGTAATGCATTTGTGCATATGTGATATGACTGGGCAATGGCGAAAATAGTGTCATTACTGGACAATAGTGTAAAGTGTGACAGATCTGGGCTGGCGTGGCACGACTGGACATGAATGAAAATAATGACAGGAGCACACTTCTGTTTCTCCAAATGCCTTTAGATCGTCGTTACGTATTAACAAATAGTTTTCATATTGATCCCCGCAAGGCGTGGAATAGTATAGGTCAATCAGTTCGAGATTATTTATTTTTACGGAGAATGTCGAAAATTATCGAATATTATATGTAAACAGCTTTCCACGTACCGGATCACCGTAATACTTCTGGTCGATAAACAATATTAGATCATCCTTATACTTCAAAAAATTTTGATAAATGACCTTAGTTCGTCGTTGTGTATTGAAAAACTTTGTTCATGATGATCACCACGATGCAGAGAATAATGTTAGAGCATCGTGAATTTTAAATGAACGTATTTGTACCTCACTCCAAGTACCGAAACGCCGTAATATTTCAGGCTCGACAAATAATATTAGATCGTCCTTTATATTAGAATATTTTGAACATAATGATTCCTGCTATGCGTATAATAATATTAGATGATCGAAATTTTGTATTGATTAAGTGTATGTCTCAATACGCATATGCAAACCTCATTCCTCATACCTGAAAACCATAATATTTCAGATACTATATATAGTTTATTAGAAATATATTACTATAACTATTAGTATCTATTAGGAATCACTATAACTATTACTATAACTATTAGAGTAGAACATTTCCGCGTTATAGTTATATTTCCCGGAATAGTTATAGTTCCTATTACTATAACTATTAGAGTAGAACGTCGTTGTAAATAACAAAATATTTTATTCATAGTGAACCAGCGATGCTTAGAATAACAAAAGACTGGAGGTCCTTATGATACATTGCCGGAATGGATGTCGAATATTTTGAATGTTCACATGTAAATCCCGATTCGTACCAGATGAGGATAATGATTCAGCACTAATGTTTTATGTTAGACCGTCATTAAATATTAAACAGTTGTAATCGTAATGATTTCCGCGATGCGTATAATAATACAAGACAATCAAACCGGGATTGTGTACTGATACAGTGAATATTAAGAATTTTCAAGAGGCATATTGGAAAATAATTCCTTTTACCGAAACACCATAACAATTTCAGTGTCGATAAATGATGTTAGATCGTCGCTATATTATTAAAAGTTTTCGTGTGATTTATAGCTTGAGAAGACCATCAGTTCGAGGTAATATGTCGATACGGAGGATGTCGAGAATTTTAGGTAGGCATATGTATACCTCATTTCACGTACCGAAACATTTACACCGTAATATTTTAGGGCCGATAAATAATAGTGATATTTGTGTAAACAAATCGAGTTCATTGTGAACTCGGCGAGTCGTTAAATAACATAAGACTATAAAGTCAATATGATACACTGATAGAATAAGTCAGAAAATCTTTGAAGTATTATACGTAAACTTCATTCCACGTATCGGAACGCCATAACATTTCAGGCTAGATAAATAATATTAGATGAGATTCTTGTACAAAAAGCCGTTCTATTGTGAGCCCCGCGATGCGTAAAATATTATAAGACCAGAAAACAGAAATGATATACCAACAGAATATCGAAAACTTTGAATTGTCAAATGTAAACCTCATACCACGTAACAGAACTTCGTAGTATTTCAGGCCCGATAAATAATATTACATGATATTTATGTAAAAAATTATTCATTGTGAGCCTCGAGTTGCATAATATAGTATAAGATTTTGAATTTATTATGAATTAATTTGGAAAATTTGGAATGGTAATATGTAAATCTCATTCGTACTGTATATTTCAGGCATGATACATAAAGACGACTTTATTACGAGAATTACTATTTTCCTCGGGGACATTCCAACCGAAGGATGGTATAATAAACGCTTACAGAGCTGCCACTAGGGCAAGATAATACAGTTTGTTATTAAGAAATTGCAGAGCTGGATGTATTTTCGCGCAGCAATTTGTGAGACGCGTACACACACTTATTTGCCCGAAGGCCACACTACACGCGGAATAAGAAAATTACAGTGCCGGCGACATTACGCACGCTGCAATGTAATACATAGCACTTACACTTACACGCGGCGAGTACACCCTGGTGGCGTATGCCACAGAGAAATAACAAAAAGTCTGGTGCGAATGAGCCAGCCTCTGAAAAAAGTAAAAATAAAAGAAACGAAGAAGATAGAAAATTTCGGACTCTGGTACGAATTCCATGACTCGACTTAGTGAAAGCGACGTACGTGTCCGATGACTGGCGAACGCATGATGCTCGGTAATGATCGTGGCGACTCGGGCGTCGACATCGCCCGAGCAGGCTAAGATTGTGTCCTGGCTAGTTTGAACGTGGCCTTCGGTGGCGGAGTGTGTGAGACGCGCCTAAGGTCAAATCGGCTTCGCGCGAACGCGGAGTAATAGATGGATTCACTATGTAAAAAGTCCAGTGCATGCTTTTAAAGGAGACGAACACATTCCAGCGAGGAAAGTAGTCGCGCATTCTGCTCCGTGAGAGTCCGGTAGCGGTCTTACTCGCTGCCACAAGTTTCGCCATGGAGAGAGAAAGAGATGCCGTTGCCGATGGCGGGTGTGCGTTTTCGGTGATGCGGCATGTAGATGCTTCTACGGTGATACGGTACGTGGACGCCGGTTTCTAGTCTCAATGTTCGTGGCCGAAGATGGCGAAATTGCTCCTTCTGACGGGCCGATAGATGGCCCGCTACCAAGTGTGACGATGAGCAGGACCATTCCAGGGGCGCTGGTCGATGCAAGGTGTCTGTCTCTACGTCCATATACCTGTTATAGTGGTGTTATAGTGCCGGTAGACAAGGGTAGTGTTCAGGCTCGCGTCACCCTCCTCGTCGAGGGTGGCGGCTTCCCATAGTGGTCCATCGAAGAGGAGATTTTCAGAACCGTCTTCCTTGTTTTCCTTGTCTTCCTTGTTCTCGGGCTGGGTCGTCGCCGCCGTCGTGGGAATCCTGGTTCCGGTTCAGGGGCCTGTGCCACCATACTCACTGCCATAGTGAGAGGGAAGCAGCCCGATCCCTATTGGAGCTCTTGGACTTTGAGAGCTTTCTCCTCACTTCAGATCCGTGGTTGGAGATCCGCTTCGTCGCCGCTCTTCGTGCTCGGGTTACCGTCTTCCACGATAAAGCGGATGGTCCTTGGAAGGCGCCGCTTTTCACTGCTACACAATTACGCCAAGTACCTTCAGGAGAGGCAGTGCGTCCTTGGATCTTCCTCGCGGTTGCCAACCCTCGGGATCTTTGTGCATGTTCTGGTGCTGTTGGAGGCTGCACTCACCACACTCGTGGCTGCCGTGTACTACCGATTCTAGTCGTGTACTGTCTGGTAGCATCGCAAATATAGAACGCAAGCAGGACTTAGCAACGGAAAAGCCATTCTGTGCAAATGCTAAAAGAAAAGAAAAGATGAATAGAAATTCAACTGGTACCTGCCAGAGGATCTAAGAATAAACATATATATCATTGGCTGCGTCGCGCAAGTAGCCTTGGCGACGCAACCGAAGTCATGAATAATAAAAAGAAAAGAGATGTACCGCGCTGGAGGGAATATTTAAAAAAAAGAGTTGCAGCTGTGCTGGTAAGTTAATATAAATATAAGTATAGATGTAAATGTAAGTAAAAATATATGTGAAATAAATAATAATAAAGAGAAAAATTGAAAATAGATAAAGGTACACATAACCAGAGACAGGAAAGCGTAGCGAATAAAATAAGATTAAAATTAAAATTAAAGTAGAGTCGGCAAGGAGTGGAGCATTCGCATCGAGGAAGAAAGCTATTGTATATCATGTCTAGTATATATTCAATCAAGTGCTATTGAAAATGAAGTGTACAGAATTACATTAACAGTTAGCGGATCCAGTACTATGACTAGATATTGTAAAATCAAAAAAATGATGAGAGGGGGAAATGCTCCAGACTTCGCCGAAGCAAACTCGTGCGTCGACTCGGTTATGGTTAGGGGCTCGAGGTTGGCTGCGCTATCATGACCTCGGAGACGTCTACGTTTAACACATTCGTTGCCACGTCACCCATATCTGGGTGACGGGTATGTTTCCGTAGGGACCCCGTCACCCAAATATGGGTAACGCCCTTCACGTTCAAGTTAAATAGGATTTTCAGTTGGATTTTTAAAAGGAATTTAATGGAATAAGCACTGAAATATAAATATGGGATATACAACATAAAAATATTAGAAATATACACATTATACTATGCTTTTTATTAATTTATATTTAAAATAAAATATTACTATGTTAAGAGTAAAAGATTAGACTATATCAAGTGGTATTAAAACATTCTAAGTACATCTGTGGTGATTTTGGACAAGTGGGACAAAAGGTCGTAGTTTTCTTTACATCTCTCCTCGCTTCTTGGCGGTCAACAGTTTGCCTCTTCTTCTTGTAACATAAGGCGCACATCCTTCGTGTAGGCTTGTCCTGTTGATTCTTACGAATCTCTAAATGGTGAGATGCTTTCTTCGTTTTGTTTCTATTATCAGGTATAGTATTTTCTGAAGTCAATCATTCGGTAACGAGAAGTTCCCGAAATTTTCTTATTTCTATTTTTTTATTTGTGGCTCTCTGGTATACGATATGAGCATTTACTATTGTTGTTCCTAAGATTAAATGTAATGCTAATTTCCGATACCACTTGACACTTTTTCGTATGGTTGTGGCATATGACACCATCTGGTCGCTTCTGTCGATGCCAATTTTTCCATTATTGTATGCCATTATCGCCAAAGGTTTCTGTTTCGGAGGACGACCGCGATGAGTAGAATCCGAGCTTGAAGTCATAATAGGTGCATATTTTGTTGATAATATTCTAACATCGCGAATATCTCTCCATTTTAGCACGACAATACCGTTGGCATCTTCTCGTGCTATCATTTTACCTCTCGTCAATGGATATGACATTACAAAACTTGGCATGAATTTTTTGTTGTACCGTACCGTTCCAACAACATGTGTTTTAAAATTTAAAAATTTAAGTGCCAATTCATAGCTTGTATAAAAATTGTCGATAAACAAAGTTTGTCCTTCATGTACTAATTTATCTGCAAGTTCAATGCAGACGTCTTCGGCTATGCCAACTTGCTTCCTTCCACTGGTATCTCGTCCAGAATATACTTTCGCAGACCATGTGTACCCTTCGGTGGAGCACAGTTTGAATAGTTTTATACCATACTTATGGGATTTTGTAGGTATGTATTGCCTGAATATTAGTCGTCCCCTCCAAGGAACCATTGTCTCGTCGACTACAATGTCTTGGCCTGGTGAAAAGACTTTTTGATAATTGTCTGTCAACATGTTCATGAGTGGTAAAACTTTTCCAAGTCTGCTATTCTGTTCTATGGTTTCGTTATTTGCAAAATGCAAGTTTGCTAATAGTAATTCAAAACGGTTACGGCACATCCTGTTGCGTGGAAATGGAAAATTGTAAATAGGGTCCGTTGACCAACATCTAACGAGCGCTGTCTGTACTAGACCTGTCCAAATCATCAGTTCAATAAATTTTTTAATTTCTTCGGAAGTGGTGGGTTTCCATCTGTTCTGTCGAGCATGACTGGTCATTGCACATTGATGCAATTTTTGCTCTGCATATCTATTAGTTTCTGTGACTAAAAGGCTTATAACTTGTTCGTCTAAAAATAGCGAAAGCACTTCACTTGCACTAATGTTAGACGGTAAATCCACCAGAAGCCCACTTTTTCCGGTGAATGGAAATGACTGTTGCCTGTTAGCGAATTCGTTCCAGTGGATATTGTCCAATGAATTATCAACAGAGTTCAGTTCCTCTTCTTCCTCGTCTATAGCAAGTTCTTCCAATATGTCATCAAGGTCTTCACTTGCATATGGTTCAATATCCGAGTCTGAATTCGATGAAATTCTATTTATGACTTTTCTTCTAAAATTCACTACTTCATCATCACTACTCTCCTTACTTTCAATTATACTTTTACGCCGTCCAATGAACATTTTGAGGATAAAAAAATCACTGACGTGCGTCTCAAAAAAAGAATGCTTCTCGACTAAATGAAGGATCTAGGATAACTGCAGTGAGATCCCTCGCAGTCGAAATCGCTTTCCTCATTTCGGAACTAAACACTTTATTCTTTACAATGGATCGAAGGGTCTGTATCTTTTCACCTTATAATGGGTCGAAGGGTCTATTTCTTGTTACTTTTAATTATAATGGATCGAAGGGTCTGCATCTTGTCACCGACAACGCACGGGCCTATTCGAGTTGCATCGTTGCTATTCCCACTTACCGCTCTGTCTACGTTCTGGCGCTCCGACAGTCGGATTGGGCCCCGCGAGAAACTCGGCCGAATCGCACTGGGCGACGAATGTGTTAAATTGTTCGCGTTCGTCGTGGGCTGATTTTCGTGAACGGAAGCATGCGTTTGTATGATCGCGGGGGACGCCTCAACCTGCGCTGTCGATCTTATCACGCGGTACTGCCGAATGCCCGAGATGTGCTCGACGTGTACATCCCGGGGCCACGCGATTGTCTCCGAGAACATGCGTCTACTCATCAGAGTCGCGTACCGCAGCAAAGAGTGTTGTGAGAGTGCCAGGCGCCTACGACGAAATCGACATGAACGATGTGCCCGCGTCTTCTCAATGTCTCCGCAAGCGGCTGATATATGTGGATCTTCTCGATCCCTGCACTTTCGAGCGAATCGAACTTATACTCGAAAGACACGGTAACATCGATCATGATGATGGTCCTGGACGGCTCGTGCATCACAATCATATCAGAACATAATGCCCGCAGTTCTTCGCCGACGCGCAGAACGCACGTATTAATCCACGATTCCCCGGGTAGCCTGGAGGCCGCTTCAAGCTTATCGAAAAAGTTTGTTGTAATTGCCGAGAGGCCGCTTGGGGGCCACAGAGACAGAGCATCTCCGGTCACCTTCGCCCTATCGAGGCACCCCATTTGTGGGAGCACGTCGAGACGTGCACGATACACAAAGCGCCAGTCTGCGAAACGGAGGTACTAACCCGTCCGTATGATTGATATGAAGCGATTGCTCGCCCCATGACGGAAGATCGCGCCGAAAACTTTCCCTTATTCTGGATTCGCGGATAAGCGCTCCGAAACAGCAGCCCTCATTCGGCCTATGACTTGACGCTTGGTGTTCGGAGGAATGACCACTCTCAGAACACAGTCTGCTGGGCACTCCAGTGAGAGCATACATCGAGCAGGGTACCAGCACCAACAGAAGCCGAATCGCCTCAAAGCTGCCGATCTGAACCGCGATCAAAACGACGCGCGACTGGTGGACGATAACTACAGTTCCCCTTCGAGCGAGACCAAAAGGTGCCAGGCGATGTCCTCGTTAGGCATATACTGCATTTTCAAGGACGGCGCTTTCTAACGTCGATCTCGCAAAGCCTGCAACCACCGGGTCATCTGCGTTCAGAATTTTGAAAGCATAGGTCACGGCGGCAACGTCCGAAGTGTCCACCAAAGGAGAAAGCCCGCATCCTCCAGGAGGGAATACTGAAGACTTCTGCGCCAGCATGTTGGGCGATGTTCAACAATCCCTTCACCGTACGCTTTAGGATCGGAACAGGTTCCGCTAATGGCGATTCCCGGACGGCTTCACCCTTCAGCAAGATGTCAATGTGCGGCAACAATAACGTCGCCACTGTCTCGATCTTCTGCCAGGGGGGAAAGAAATGACGCGCTGACCTCTTACAGGTCGGCGAGCAGGTCTCAGATGGCGCGGTATTAATTCTAGTCGATGCGGACTCCCGTGGGGACGCCCAAGTGGACGTAGATATCTCCTTGTCGAATACTGGCAGCTGTTAGCACGCGAGGTGAAAGGACAACGGGATCGGCTCTCCCCTAATCCCGCTTTACAGTGTCGCGCAATTAAGGGTGCTGAAGTAGAGTCTCAACGACTTTGCAGCAGACTCAACTGTCAAAAGAAGTAACCCCATGCTGCGGGAGTTCGCGGCGAACAACAAAACGCCATCTGTGTACGCCAGAGCCGTCACTCTCAAACTTGGCTCCCGAATTCATTGCTGCTAGGACCGGTTGAAAACCAGGTCAAAGATTATCGGGTACAAGTGGCAGCTCTGTCGCACCGCCAACAGCATGAGGATGAGGTCAGTGTACTCGTCGCGGGTCCTCACGCGTACCGTGGAGCCGTTATAAAGGCTGGAAATGATATCGACAACACTTTCGTGCACGATGGCGTCGACGAGGCTGCGTTCGAAGACCTCGTGGGAGTCCGAGATGAATGAGAACACCACCTCTCTCTTCTGACTGTGAGCGCACTCCATCGCACAACATCGCTGCAACATCAAGGACACGGCTGAGACATTTTTTCGCGGAACCCTGGCGCGTAAGTCGATCGGCCAACAAAGCGACGAAGAGTCAGACGACGATATTGACTTTCGCAATGGGCTGCCTGTTACTTCGGTATTCTGGAGAGGCCTTTCTGTAAATAAGTACAATTAAACTCTCTTTCCAACCGAGTGGAATGTATCCCACTCGGAAACAAGCTTTAAAATAAGCGGTTAAGAACGCAGCTCCCTGGTCAACCTTCCTGATGTCGCCATAGGTGACTGCATCGTGCCCAAGAAATGATTTGTGCATCCTCCTGAGCCGACAAAGCACCTCGGACGACTCGCGAGGGGCGATCAGTGCATCGCTCGAATCGACGGAAGTTTATTCCGCCGTATAACAGGACGAAGGGAGTAGACCAGAGCCTTCCGTCCGCGCAGAGATCTCCGTACAGAGCCTTTGAATCGTCTCCTCGGGCAACTCACAGGAAGGGTAGAGTTAGTGGGGTATCTCCCCGATCGCACGCTTACGACCGGTCCGGTACAACATCTGTAATTTCGCGTAATCCCTTGTCTTCTCTACTGAGAAGGGTCCCATTAACTTGAGTACCGGGGCGTATATCTTGGTGTGTCATACTGCTCACCGTGTGCGACTGACCGAACAACGCGAAGCGATTGTTGCTCGCAGTAGCTTTCGTGTTCACTTTAGCCTTCGTGTTTGCTTGCATCACCCTCCTCTCGGGCGGCCAAAAGCTGGGCTACATTCGCGGCGACGGCACCCAGACCTTCGATCGTCCGCGCGGTTATCGCGTTCTGCACAAGACGGGCCTGTGTCCTCGTTGTCGCTAATCTGGCGGAAAATGATTCTCCGTACACCATACCGCGGGATCCGCGCCGGTTGCGTATCTCAGCTGGAGGAGGCCTGCATCATCCTGCATCATCCTGCTGAAGCATCCGAATCGCTGACAAACAGTGGAGGGTGCACTACTATTCTCGCCGCCCTGTCGGCCACCGAGCGGGTTCGCCGGCGCGGGACTCACTCCGGATACAGTCCCGGCTCCGCGCTGTCATATTGTCCGTTGTTGTTATTGCTCTTGCTCCTGGACAATTGTTCTGGATCCCGTATGCTTCATCAGTGGAAGAAGGGACCAAGCGCAGTTCTCTTCTCTCTTCTCTCGCTGCGTCGCTGTTGACAGACGCTTCGCAGGTACATCGGCAGAAGCGCCCTCGGACGGTCGTGGGGCGCGCAATGCTTGGCCGCACATTCGTACAAACGCTCCACGCACCCGCGCCGAAGCGCAAACATGGATTACGCCCGGATTTACCCGCATCGAAGAGTGGAGCACTTGCGGAGGACTGTGAACAATATTGCTGCGGCTGTCGCTGTCGCCGCTATTGCTGCTGCTACTGCTGTGATTCTGCCCTCGGGCATCGATTCTGGACAACGGGTTAGGTTCTCTCATCTTGGTTAGGTTGCGTGAAGTCGAGCTCCTGGTCGATAGAAGTTGCGCTGGGATGCAGGGACCTCCTCGATGGGCTGGAAGGAGGTCGCGGATGGTAGCACCAGGAATGGAATCCGGTCGCTCGGTGGTGTCCCTGCGGCGACAGTGATCGACGATGTGCCTCAGAAGACGGCGGCTGCAGGCTGGAAGGACATCGTCAAAAGGACCAGCCAGTAACTGGATTCTTCCTGGTGCTAGGGGAACATATCACCCAGTCGCCGATGTTTTGGATGCGGTAGTCGATGTCGGGGAAGCCATTATCCTATTCACACTGGAATCGGCGCCGCCTGTGCATAGATTTAAGTTTAGGGAAGCTTCATCGTTTGATGTAAATCAGATGAATTTCATCGAATTCCCTTTCTCGTCATCACGACTAACAGTGAAGCATGACTCTCGGCACGACTTCTATCGGCAACTGTCTCGGCCTGACGGCTAAGATCAGAGAGTATATATCGGCCTGTTGGTTGTCACCGAGGGAGTTTCTAGGCTCCACCACTAACATCGAATCATATACCTCGGCATGACGTCTAACATCGAAGGTCGCGTCAGGGCTAGACAAATGCAATCAGAGGACGTACCTCGGAGAGATGGCTGTCACCGAACGTAGTCCCTTGTCTTCACGAGTAAATCGAATAATGTTTCTCGGCATGACGTCTTACATAAAAGTTCGCTACTCGACCTGAAGACTAAGATCGATGGATATTATTCGGCCTGATGGCTGACATTACAGGCCGTTTTTTGGTTTCTACTTCTAATCGTTTTTCGGTTTCTACTTCTAACCGTTTTTCGGTTTCTACTTCTAACATAGAAGTATGTTTTTTGCATGACGTTTAACATTGAAGGTCGCTGATAGTTAACATCGATGAACGGATATCGGCCTGATGGCTGACATCGAAAACCGTCTCTCGGGCAGATGACTAACATCGGAGTATGTATCTCCGCCTTACTGCTGCCATTGAATGCCGTTTCTCGGCGTCACGTCTAACATCACGGAATGTTCCCTTACATGGCATCAAACGTCTCAGGACGCTGCATGATGTCTAAAATAATAGGATGTACCTCGGCCTACTGTCTGTAATCGATTTCTGCTTATCTAAATCACGTCCTACATCGAAGTATGTTTCTCGACTTAAAGACTTTCATCGAAGATCGCTCCTCGGACAGATTGCTAACGCAGAAGGATCATCTCGGTCTGATTGCTGCCATAGAAGGCCATTGGTCGGCATCACGACTAACATCGAAGTATGATTCTATGCGTCATCTAACATTGAAGGCCGCTTTTCGGCCAGAAGGCTAGATCAGATGATATATCCCGGCGTAAATACTGTCATCGAATTCCATTTCCCTCTATCACGACTAACATCGAAGTATGTTCCTCTGCATGATGCCTAGCATCGAAAGACGCACTTCTGCCCGATGGCAAAAGTAGGAGTGTGTATCTCATCCCGATGGATGTCATCGAAGGCCGTTTCTCGGCATCACTAAAACCGAAGAATGTTCCTCGGCATGATGTCTAATATCAAAAGTCAGTTATCAGCCTGATGGCTAACATCGGAAGATGTATCTCGACATGATGGCTGTCATCTGACGTAGTATCTCGACATCACGAGTAATATCGAAGTATATTTCTCGGCCTGATGGCTAACATCGGAGAATGCATATCGGCCTGATGGCTGCAATTGAAGTCCGTGTCTCGTCATCACGACATAGGAGAATGTTAATAATATTAGATGATATTTTGTAAAGAATGGTGTTCACTGTGAAACCCGTAAAGCGTAGAAGAATATAAAACTATAAAATCGGAATGATAAATTAAGAGAATGAATGTGAAAAATTTTCAATAGTCATTTACAAACTTCATTTCACGTTCCAGAAATCAGTAATGTTTGAAGCTCGGTAAATAGCATTAGATGATATTTATGTATTAAGAAACTGTGGGACCCGCAATCCGTAGAAGATTACAGGACCATAAAATCTTTATGATAATTTCACAGTAATTGGAATATTTGAATGGTCGTAAGAAAATAACATTCCACATACCGGAAATCCTTAACATTTGAGAATAATAAACAGAATTAAATAATACTTTTGTACAAAAAAATGGTATTAATTGTGAACATTGCGATGCATTGCATAATGTAAGACCATAAAATCGACACAATATATCGACAGAACATATGTAGAAAATTAGGAGTTTCATATGTAAACCTCATTCCACGTTCCGGCACTCCGAAATTTTTCAGGCTCGTTAAATAGCGTGTGGAAGATATACGTACAAATATACGTACAAATAAGATAATAAAATCGATATGACATATTAACGGAATCAACTTGGAAAATTTTAACTGGCAGCATGTAAACCTCTTTCCACGTACCAGAAATCCGCAGTATTTTATGCTAGATAAATTGTAATAAATGATATTTATGTAGAAAAATATGATTCATTGTGAACCCAGCGATGATTAGCATAATATAAAACAATAAAGTCGATATTACATATAGACAGAAAAAATGTGAAATGATTTGTACCGAATTACGTAATCCTCTTTCCTCTAAGTACAAATACGCCGAAATACATCATGCTCGATAAAACATATTAGATGATATTTATTCAAAAAAAGAAACGATGTTCATTCCGAACCCCGCGATGCGTATAATAATATAAGACAATAAAATCGATATGATATGTTGACAGAATGATTGAGGAAAATATCAAATCATAATATGTAAACCGGAACACCGTAATATTTCGGGCACGGGAAATATAATTGGATGCTTTATAATTAGATAGCAACCATTTATGTACAAAAAAAATGGTGTTCATCGTATACCCCGTGATGTATGGCATAACATAAGACCATTAAATCAATATGATATATTGACAGAATCAATGTGGAAAATTTTGAAAGGCCGTAAGTAAATTCCATGTACTGGACCTCGGTAACATTTCAGACCCGGTAATCATATTGGATGATATATATATTCAGAAAATGGTGATAATTGCGATTCCCGCGATGCGTAGAACAATATAGGACACCAAAAACTGATATATCGACAGAATGAATGTGGAATGTTTTGAATTGTCATGTATAAAATTTACTTACCGTATATCAGCTTCGCTTCTGACTAGATAAATAGCATTTGATATTTATGTTCAAAAATTGACATTCATTGTGATCCCTGCGATGCGTAGTACAATATAAGAACACACAATCGATACAGTAGGCTGACAGAATGAATGTGAATAGTTTTGAATTGTTATATGCACACCTCACTTCATGAATGCGAAATACGTAATATTTCAAGCTCGATAAATCATACTAGATGATATTTATGTACAAAGCAATCTATTGTGAAAAACGCGATGCGTAGAATAATATGAGGCTATAAAATCGATATTATATGTTGAAAGTATACATGTGAAATATTCTGTATGACAGCATGTGAACCCCATTCCAGGTACCGGAACTCCGTAATATTTCAGGCTCGTTAAATAAAATTAGATGAGACTTATGTGTTCAACGTTGAAAGTGATGTGTTCAACGTTACCCTGCTATTCGTAAAATAATATAAATCCGTCAGATCGAAATGATACATTGACAGAAATAAAGTCGAAAATATTGAGCTATATTATTTATGCTCCAAAACGTAACGGGGAACGTAATATTTCAGGGTCAATATATAATATTAGAGGGTAGTCATGTACAAAAAAATCATGTTCATTGTGAATCCTGAAATGCGTGTAATAATACTTGCTATCGAGTTCCGCATTATAGGAATGTAGGATACTTTGAAGGGTCATATGTAATCCACTAACCGTACCGGGTCTTCGTATGATTTCAGGTCCGATAAATAATAGTAGATGGTATCTATATACAAAGAAATTATATTCACAATGATTCCCGAAATGCGTTGAATATTAGAGAGACAGGTCGATAGATATATTGACAGAATGAATGTCGAAAATTTTGAAGTTTCAAATATAAAATTGTCCGCAATATTTCGGGGTAGATAAATAATATTTGATATTTATGTACATAAAAATTTCTTTACGCTGGATCCCCTCGATGCGTAGAATAATATGAGACATGGTCAATAAGATGTATTGTCTGTATGAATGACGAAAATACCGAAATGTCATATAAAATCTCGGACCAGAAGGACCGTGACAATTTAGGTTCGATAAATAACATTAGATGTTGAACATATACAAAAAAATTGTTATCATTTCGATACCCGTAAAACGAAGAAAAGTCTAAGACCATCAGATCAACATGACATAAAGACAGAATAAATGTCGAATATTTCTAATAGTCATATATAAGCGAAACGTACCGGAGAGCAGTAATATTTCAGATAAATAGTGCTAGGTCGTCGTTATATATAAAAAATTGTTTTCATAGCGATCTCTGCGAAAGGCAGAATTATGTAAAATCGTCAGATAGAATTAATATTTTATTACGCAGAATGTCGTGTATTTTCAAGCAGCAAACGTAAACCTCATTACTTGCATCGGAACACCGTAAAATATAATGGACGATAAATAATATTAGGTCATCGCTAACTATTGAAAAATTGTTTTCATATTGATCTCCGCGATTCTTATAATAATACAAAACAGTCAGTTCGAGATAGTAAATAGATACGTTAAGTGTCGACAATATTTGAATAGTATATGAAGATCTCATACCAGCTACCTAACACCGTAATACTTCAGGGTCGGTGTTATTAGATCGTAGTTATATATGAACAAATTGTATTCGTAGTGATCCCAGCGATTCGTGGAATAATATAAGGCCATCAGATCTAGCTAATATATTGATACTGTGAATGTCGAATATTTTGAAGTAGCATATAAAAACATCACATGAAACACCGGTACACCGTAATATTACACGGAGTAGAATAATATAATACTGTTGAGTAGAATAATATAATACTGTCAGAATGATATTGTATATTGACAGTATGAATGTCGAAAATTTTGATTTTTTACATGTAAACCCCGAATTATGGGAGAACCTTAAAATTTCAGGATTGATATATAATATTAGTTTGTCGTTATATATTAAAAACTCTGTCCGTAGTGACTCCGCCATGAGCAGAATAATATATAACCATCATATCGAAATAATATATTGATACAGTGAATTCCGAATTTTTTCAATAAGCAAATGTAAACACACCGGAATAACGTAATACGTCAGGGTTGATAAATAATATAAGTTCATCGTTATATAATAAAAATTATGTTCTCAGTGACATCCGCGATGCCTCGAATAATATAGGACCACCATTTCGATATTATATATTCATGGAATGAATGACGAATAGTTTGGAATGTCACATGTAAACCCCGAACGGTAGCGATGGACCGTACACATTCACGATCGATAAATAATATTATATTGTCTTTAAATAATAGTTGTGTTTATAGAGATGGTCACGATGCGTATAATATCATAAGACAATAAGATAGAGATAATGTAACTATAAATTGAATGTCGGGAATATTCAAAGGTCATAAGTAAATATCATTCCACTTATCGGAACACGATAACATTATACAACACATTATACACGTAATATTTCTGGGGTGACAAATAATATTAGATAAATGTTATATATTAGAAAATTGTGTTCATAGTGATGAACGCGATAATAACGCAAAACCATCAGTTCCAGATAATATACAGATATGTTTAATGTCGAAAATTTTTGCATGAGCATATATAAAACTCATTCAACTTAAAGGAATACCGTAATATTTCAGGGTTGATGAATAATATTAGATCATAGTTATATATTAAATAATTGTGTTCATAGTGATCCATTGCATAAAGTAATATGAGATCAACAGATCATTATGATAATGAATAATATGTTGACACAATGAATGTCGAAAATTTTGCATTGTAATACGTAATCATCGAACCATACCGGAAGACTGTAATTCTACAGCGTCTTTAAATAGCATAAGATCGTCGTTATATATTAAACAATTGTGTTCGTAATCATCCCCGCGATGCATAGAATGATAACAGACCATCAGATCAACATGATAAATTGACCTAATCGATGTCGAAGATTTTGAATAGTCACATAAAAACCACGAACCATGCCATGACATTAGTAATTCGAGATGGATGATTAATATTAAATTGTCGTTACATATTAAAGAGTTGTTCATAATCATACCCGGAAAGTATGGAAATAATTTGAGACCATCAGATGGAGATAATGTACTACAGTGATTGTCGAAAATTTTGAGGAAGTATATGTAAACCTCATTCCAAATATCGAACACCGTAATAATTCAGAGTTGATAAATAGTATTAGATCGTCGTTATGTAAAAAAAGTTGTGTTCATACTAATCCCCGCGTTGAGTATAATAACCACCATCAGATGGATGTCATATTTTGATAGAATGAATGTCGAAAATTTTGTTTTGACACATGTAAGTCCGGTATATTTCAGGCACGATAAAATGTATTAGATGGTATTAGATAGTATTTATGTGCAAAACAGTGGTGTTTATGGTGAACGACGCGATGAGTAGAATAATATAAGAAAATACAATCGATTTGATATATTGCCCGTGAGAATGTTTACAATCTTGTATGCTCATATGTAAACTTCACTTCACACAAGGATATCCGTAATATTTCAGGTTGGTTAAATAATATTAGATGATATGTATGTACAAAAAGATGGTGCTCGATGTGATCACCGCGATTCATATAGTAATATAAGTTTGTTATGATATATCG
Source organism: Lepidotrigona ventralis hoosana (assembly GCA_002806875.1). Classification (NCBI taxonomy): domain Eukaryota; kingdom Metazoa; phylum Arthropoda; class Insecta; order Hymenoptera; family Apidae; genus Lepidotrigona; species Lepidotrigona ventralis. The sequence continues at coordinate 49,955 of NIPQ01102494.1, forward strand.
ATAGCATGAATGAAATTTTTGAACCATCACGGGTAGTTTCAGACGCGATAAATTATATTACATATTTAATATTTATGTAGGAAAAAAGGCTTTCATTGCGAAGCGTAGGATAACATAATACCATAAAATCGAAATGATATATTGACAGAATGAGTGTGAATAATTTCGAATTGTTATATATAAATCGCAATCCACGCACCGGCACTCCGTAATACTGCAGATTCGATAAATAATATTGGTCGATATTTATGAACAATAAAATGGTGTTCATTGTAAACCACGCGTTGCGTAAAATAATATAAGACCATGAAATCAATATGACATTTCGACAGAATTAACTTGGAAAGTTTTGAGTGGACATATTCAAACCTCATCCATCGTACCAATATTTCGTTCCAATATTTCAGGATTGATAAATAATATTAGATGACATTTATGTTCAAACAATGATGTCCAGTATGAACATCGCAATACGTGGAATAATATATAAAAAAAAAAATATGACCATAAAATTGACATGTCATATTGAATAAATGTGAAAAATATAGAATAAATGTGAAAAATTTGGAGAGTCAATGTACCTCATTCCAAGTACCGGAACTTCATGGTACTTCAAGGCTTGATAAATAATAAAAGATAATGTTTATGTCGAAAATAATGGCGTTCGATGTGAACTGTACGATTTGTAGACTAATAAAGCACCAAAAATTGAAGTGATACCTTGAGAATGTAGATGTGGAAAATTGGGATTTTAATTCATAAAAAACTAACTTAAACCTCATACATCGTACCAGAACTATGTAATATTTCAGGCTTGATAAATAATATTAGATGATATCTATGTCCAAGGAATTGTGTTCTTTGTGAACCCCGCAATGAGCATAATAATATAACACCTTAAAATCAATATAATATACTAACAGAATAAGGGAGGAAAGATTTGAATTGACATGTGTAATAGTCATTCCACGTACCGGAACATCGTAATATTTCAGGTTCGACAAAAATAATTATATTATATTTATGTACGAAAGAATGGTGTACATTTTTATCACTAGGATGCGTAGAATAACATAAGACAGTAAAATTAATTCTATATAATGACAGAATGAATTTGGAAGGAAATGAATTTAGGAAATGAAACTTATTCCTCGTGCCGGATCTCTGTTTCTTTTCAGCCGCAATATATAATTTTAGATATTTAAGCCCCAAAAATGGTGTTCATTGTGAGCAACATGATGCGCAGGATAATATAAGACAATAAGGACCATACGATGTTTTTTCAGAGTGTATGTGGAAAATTATGTAAGGCCATATATAAATCATATTCCACGTACCGGACATAATTAATGTTTAAAGATCGATGAAAGTATTTGGTGGTAATCATGTAAAAAATGATGGAATTCATTTCAACAACGCGATACTTAAAATTATAAGACCACGAATTCGCTACACGTATATTGACAGAAAGAATGTTGAAAACATTCAAGCATCGTATGGAAACATCATTGCACGCACTGTAACCCAGTAAGGTTTAAGCCTCGATAAATAAAGTTAGATGATATTTATTAAAATGATCTTCATTGTGAAATCAACAATGCGAACAATAATATAAGACCATAAATTCTATATGATATATTGTCAGAATGAGTGTGGAAATTTGTGAAACGTCTTATGTATGTCTCAATCTACGTACCGCAACTCCATAATATATCAGACAAATAACATTAGATGACATCTATGTATAAAGAAAGGGTTCATACTGACCCGCGTTACGTAGATTATATAAGACCGTAAAATCCAGATTATACATTGACAGAAAGAATGAACGGTACACAAGATACAAATCCGTAGCATACCGCAACATACAGTACCATATACATAGCCCAGCGTTACGTGCCGTACCGATCCAAACCATACGATACTATACAGAAGCATACTGAACCATACCATACCATATTATACGATAGAATATCATACTATACCTTACCATACCGTGCCATAAAGTACTACACCGTACCACACGATTCCATATCGTATCATAACGTACAATCCCATATTATACCGAACAATACCATACCATACCGTGCCATATCGTACTATAAGTTATCATAGCCTAACATACCTTACCGTACCTTACCATACAATATACGGCACAATGAGTGTAACAACGTACCATACCGTACTAATCAATACTATACCTTAACGTACCGTACCGTAACGTATCATCCGCTGAATTTTCAACAAAAACTTTTAGTTTCAACGATATTTCGTGTATTTTTGTACAAAACAGTGGCAATACGTCGAATTTCACTGTTTCGACGATGTTTTCGAGACATATTCGTGTTTTTTGCTGAATTTTCTACCAAACTTGAGGATTTCATCGAGATATCATGTATTTCACGTCGAACCAGTGACAATACATCGAATTTCACTGTTTTAACAATATATGACATATCTGTGTTTTTCTCTCAATTTTCGAAGAAACTCACTAATTTCATAGAAATTTCGTGTCTTTCTCTACGAAACAATGACAGTACGAAAAATTTCACAGTTTTAACAATGTTTTCGTTACATATTCGTGTTTTTTGCTGAATTTTCGAAGAAACCGGAATGTCGTGTATTTCACGACAGAAAATTGAAAATTCATCGTATTTCACTGTTTCGTCAAAGCTTTCGTGACGTAATCATGTTTATCGCTGAATTTTCGACGACACGTTCTTGTCTCATCGATATTTCGTATATTTGACGACGAAGCAGTGACAATTCGTGGTATTTTACACTTTGGACGAAGTTTTCGAGACATATTCGTGTTTTTCGCTGAATTTTCGATGAAATTTGATAGTTTCATCGATATTTCGAGTATTTCACGAAGAAACATCAACAAAACTTCGAATTTTATAACTTCGTGTGATGTCTGCTGATGTTGGAGTTGGATGAATATTTATGCTGGGCGGATGTGTCTATTACTGGTCGGCCGGTTAAAAGTGGTTTGTGATTGAAAGGTTTATGTTTCGCTTTGGAGTTCTTAGAGCTGGAACTTGTTATTGTAAGTACTGAAGGATTTATAATTCGCGGTGTTTACTTCTAGGAATTTCGGTTAGGAAATTAGAAGCTATGGTATGATCGGCTCAATTCTAAATTCTTACAACTATTCGATTGCATAATCTTACGTGGTACGATATATGTGTGTGTATGAGTATGTATATGTACTTTACTACCGAAGAAGACAAACGTCGGTGGTCCGGCGTCACAACTAGCATATTTCACGACAAGACAGTGATAAAAGTTTCAATTTCACTCTTTCGACGATGTTTCCGTCAAATAAACATATATTTCGCTGAGATTTCGACGAATCTTTCTAATTTCATATCTATAATATTCTATAATATCTATCTATCTATAATATCTTTCTAATTTCATATCTATATTATTTATTTATAATATTTCACGTCAAAACAGATATTATACTGTAAATTTCTCTGTTTCGACGCTGTTTTCGTGAAATATTCGTATTTTTCTCTGAGACTTCGGCGAATCTTGTTGGTTTCATAGAAATCTAGCATATTTCACGACAAAACAGTGATAAAACGTTGAATTTCTCTGCTTCGACGATGTATTCGTAAGATAATCTTATCTTTCGCTGAGATTTCGACTGATCATACTAATTTCATAGTTATTTTTCTAATTCCACGATGAAATTGAGATAAAACGTAGAATTTCTTTGTTTCAACGATGTTTTTTTGAAATATTCGTGTTTTTCGCTCGGATTTCATTGAATCTTGCTAGATTCACACATATCTAGCATATAATAGTCTCCCAAATGATAAGCTCCACCGATACGACTCGGTGCTTACATATGACAAATCAAAGCTTTTAACATTCATTGCGTCAATATATTATATCGATCTAATAGTCTTATATTATTCTATGCATCGCGGGGATAACAATGAAATCAATTTTTTGATATATAACGGCGAGTCAATGTTATTCGACAACAATTCTGTCAATATATTATCTCGATCTGATTATCTGATATTATTCTACGCATCGCGAGGCTCAGAATGAACACAATTTCTTAATATATGTTGTTCTTGTATTATTCCACACGTCGCAGTTCATATTGAACGCAATACTTTAAATTATACCGACAATCTCTATTATTTATCGACTCCGAATTATTACAGTCTTCCTGAATATTACTGATAACTGTCAATTCATAAGCTTTGAAATTCATTCTGTCAATGTATTATTTCGATCTGATTGTCTTATATTCTTCTACGCATCGAGGGATCACAATACGCATCGGGTGAAAACAATTTTTCATTATATATCGAAGATCTAATTTTATTTATCGACCGTGCAATAATACGGACATTCAGTACGGGACGTGCATTACATTTGACAATTCAAAACATTCGACATTCGTTCTCTAAATATATTTCTCAATCTGACTCTCGTATAATGGTCTACACACTGCGAGGTACGCAATGAACAAAATTTTTTAATATATAAAGACGATCTAATGTTATTTATCGTCCCCGCAGTATTTGGGTCCTCCGGTACGTGTTAAGGACTACATACGACAGATAAAAATGTTCGACAATATTTCTGTCAATATATTTTCTGGACCTGATATTCTTGTACGCATCGCGAGGATCACAGTGTAAACAATTTAATATGTAATGTTGATCCAATGTTACTTTTACACAACGAAATATCATACTCCTTCTGTACAGTTTCGTGCTTACATATGTGATATAAAGTAATATTTGACATACGTTCTGTCAATATATTATATCAAGCTGATTGTCATGTATTGTTATATGTATAGCGGGTACCACAATGAACAAAACTGTATTATATATAGACGATCTAATATTACTCATCGACACCGAAGCGTTACGATCTTCTGGTAAGTTTCGCAGCATACTTATGACAATTGCGAACATTCGACATCAATTTTTTGACATTATTAATTCGATCTGATGATCTTACTTTATTCAACACATCGCGGAGATCACAATGAACACAATTTCTTAATATTTAAAGACAATAGAATATTATACATCCCCTGAAATAATACGCTTCAGCAGAACGGATCGGGGCTTATATATGATCATTCAAAATAATCTACATTCAGCCTATTAACAGATTCTCTTTCTCGGATGGTCTTATATTATTCTAAGCATCGCGGGAATCACAACGAACACAATTTTTTAATATTTAACTACGAAACAATATTATTTATAAACCCGAAATAATACACTCCTCCGGATTGGGACGTGCATAGAATCATTCGAAACACTCTATCAGTATTATTTCCATCTGATGGTCTTATATTATTCTACGCATAGCGGAGAACACAAAAAACACAATTTCTTAATATAACAATCCTTTATTATTTATTGTCCTCGAAATAATACGCTCCACCGTTACGGACCGGTGCTTACATATGATTATTCAAAATATACAACATTCATTCTATCAATACATTATCTCGACCTGATTATCTTATATCACTCTACGCACCACGGGTATCAAAATGAACATACTTTTTGATACGACAATTTAAAATTATTTATCGACACCGAAATGATACACTCCTCCGTAATTTATGTGGGATTACATAAGATCAGACAAAATATTCTTTAGTCATCAATATATTATCTCGATCTGATCATCCTATATTATCCTATGCATCGCGGTTATCAAAATTAAAATATTTTTTAATAAAAAAAAAAACGATTTAGTATAATTTACCGTCTCCAAAATTATACGCTCCTCCGGTAAAGAACGGAGCTTACAAATGATCATTCAAAATATTCTACATTCATTCTATCAATGAATTAACTCTATCTGATGGTCTTATATTATTCTACAAATCGCAGGGATCACAAAGAACACAATTATTTGAAATAAAACAACGATTTAATATTATTTATTATCCCTGAATTAATATGCTTCTCCGGTGCGTATCGGAGCATTCATATGACCATTCAAAGCATTTCTAAATTCATTCTATCAATATATTACTTCGATCAGATGGTCTTATGTATATTCTAAGCATCCGGTTTGTCAAAATGAACAAATCTATAAATGTAAAACAACGATTTAGTATTATTGATCGTCCCCGTAGTCATACGCTCCTCCGGTACGAGTCGGGGCTTACATATGATCATTCATAATATTCTACAATCATCCTATCAAACTATTATCTCGATCTCATGGGCTTCTTTGTTACTATCAAAATTCTAAATTCACTTTATCATTATGTTTTCTCGATCTGAAAGTCTCATATTATTATACGTATCGCGGGGATCACAACGAACAAATTTTTCAGTTTAAAATTACGACCAAATGTAATTTATTTACATCGTACGTATCGGGGTTTACGAATGATCATTTACAAATGATCATTGTAAGTATTCTATATTCATTCTATCTATATACTACCTCGATCTGAAGGTCTTAAATTATTCTACGTATCGCGAGGTTCACAATTTTTTAAAATATAACGACGATCCAATATTATATATTGTCCACGGAAGCATACGCTCTTCCAGTACGTATCGGTGCTTTTATATGATGATTCAAAATATTTCACATTCATTCTATCTATACATTATCTCTCTCTGATGGACTTATATTATTCTACGCATCACGTGTATTAAAATGCACAAATTTTTCAATATAAAACGCAGATTTAATATTATTTTATCGTCTCCGAAGTAATACGCTTTTCCCATAAGGATCAGGTCTTACATATGGAAGTTAAAATAATACACATTCTTTCTCTCTATAGATTATCTCGATCTGATGGCAATATATTATTTTACGTATCGCGAGGATAATAAGGAGCATAATTTTTTTTATATATAACGACAATCCAATATTATTTATCGTCCTCGAAATAATACGCACATTCGGTAAGGATTATATATGATCATTCAAAATATTCTACTTTCATTCTAGCAATATATTATCTCGATCTGATATTATCTTGATCTTGTATCATTTCGCTCATCGCAGGGATCGCAATGAACACAATTTTTCAATATGTAACGGCAATTCACTATTATTTATCGTCACCGACACAATACGCTCCTCGAGTACGGATCGGGGCTTACGTATGATCATTCAAAATCTTCTACATTCACTTTGTCAATAGACTGTCACGCTCTCATGGTCGTATATTATTCTACGCATCACGAAGATCACAATGAACGAATTTTATAATGCAAAAGAACGATTTTTTATTATTGATCGTCCTCGAAATTTGCGCCGATCAGAGCTTTCACAGGTTCATTCAAAATATCCTACATTCGCACTATCAATATTAATTTCGATCTGATGATGTTGTATTATTCTTCGCGTCGCGTGGATCACAAGGAATAAAATTTTTAATATACAACGACGATCCAATATTATTTATCGAAATCAAAATAGTACGCCCCTCCGGGCGTACATTTTCGGGCCTTACATATGACAATTCAAAGTTTTCTGCATTCATTCAGTCAATATATTCATTCATTCATTCAGTCAATATATTATCTGGAGCTGATTGACTTATTCTATTCTACGCTTCCCGGATTGAACCGGTCCACAATGAACAAATTCTTTAATTTAACACGATTTAGTACTATTTATCGTCTCCGAAATAATACGCTCATCCGGTACGGGTCGAAGCTTACATATGATCATTCAAAATGTACTACATTCATTCTATCAATATATTGTCACGGTTTGATGTTCTTATATTACTCTACACATCGCGGGGATTACAATTAACAAAATTCTTTAATATAAAAGAACGGTTTAGTATATATCGTCCACAAAGTAATACCCTCATCCGGCACGGATTGGAGATTACACATGATCATTCAAAATATTCTACATTAATTCTATTAATATGTTATTTAGAACTCATGCTCGTATAATATTGAAAGCATCGCGACTTCACAATAAATTCCATTTTTTCATAAATATCGACTAATATTATTAGTCGCGCCTGAAATGGTGCATGGTTTCGGTACGTGGAATAAGGTTTACACATCAAAATTCAAAACTATCCACATTAATTCAGTCAATATATCATACCGATTTTATTGCCTAATAATATTCTACGCATCACGGTGTCCACAATAGCTACCATTTCTTTGTGCATAGATATTGTCTAATATTATCTACCCCGCCTGAAGTGTTACAGAGTACAGCAACATGTAATGTTGTTTACTTCAGCAATTCTAAAATTTCTTCATTCTTTCTGGCAATATACCAAATCAATCTTATGGTCTTACATCATTCTACGTATTGCGGGATCAGGACTGAACATCATTTTTTTGTTCATAAACATCATCCAATATTATTTACCGAGCTTGAAATACTACGCATTTCCAGGAAGTGTTGTGAAGTTTACATATGAACATTCAAAATTATCCACATTAATTCTGACAACAAATCATATTGATTTTACGGTCTAATATTATTCTACGCATCATGGAATTCTATGACCACCATTTCTTTATACATAAATATCATCTAATATTATTTATCGCCTCTGATATGTTACGGAGTACAGCAACGTAGAAAGTTGTTTGCAATTGTCAATATATAACTTTTACATTCATTCTCTCAATATATCGTATCGTTCTGACTGTCTTATATTATTCCGGGCATTGTGGGATAATATACCATATAGATTTTACTGTCTTTGAAAAAACCTATCAGAGCCGGAGGATAGTAATATATCAGGGTCGGTAAATAAAATTAGATGATATATATGTTGAGAGGAATGGTTTTCATTGTGCAACCCACAATGCCCAGAATAATATAAGACAGTCAGAACGATACGATATATTGAGAGAATGAAAATATTGATTCGTCGTATGTAAATATTTATCAGTGTCAGATGACCGTAATACTTCAGGCTCGATAAGTAAAGTTAGATGGATTTATCTAGAAAATAATGGTGTTCATTGTGAGGCGCAGAATAATATTCTATCATAAAATATACTTTACGATATACTGACAGAATGAAAGTTGAAAATTTTAAATGGTCATGTGCAAACATCATTCCTCGTACCGGATCTCCGTAACATATTAGGTCCATTAAATAGCCCGTTAACGCTATATGATACTTTGCACAAGAAAAATGTTTTCATTGTGAACCACGCGATGCGTACAATAATTTAGGACCTGAAAATCAATATGATACCTAGACGGGATATATTTGGAAAACATAAAATTGTCATATGTGAACTCCGTATTATTGCAGACTCGATAAACAGTATTAGATAATATTTGTGAAAAAAAAAATTGCATTCTTTGTGAACTCTGCTACATAGAATAATATAAGTCCGTAAAATCGGTGTAATATATTGACAGAATGAATGTGTGAAATTATGAATAGTTAGAAGTAAACATCATTGCTCGTACCAGAAATAATTCCGTAAATTTTCAGTGTCAACAAATATTAGCTGATATTTTTGTTCACAAAAATGGTGTTCATAGTAAACCGCGATGCGTAGAATTATATACGGCAATAAAATCAATATTATGTATTTACAGAATGAATGTGTGAACATTTTGAATGGACATGTGTTAACAATATTCCTCGTTCCAAGTCTGCGTAACGTTTCTCGCAATAAATTATATTAGCTAATATTTATATACAAAAAAATGGCCTTCATTGTGAGCCGCGATGCGTAGAGTTAAATAAGTCCATAAAATCGAAATCATATACTGGCAGAATGAATGTGAATATTTTGAATGGTCATATGTAAACTTCACCCCTCGTACCGTTATTCAGTAATATTTAAGGCTCAAAATTATATTAGATGTTTTTTTATGTAAAAAAAAAATGTGTTCGTTGTAACGCCCGCAATGATATAGAACCATAAAAATGGTATGATGTATTGACAAAGTGAATGTGAAAAATTTTCGCAAATTTGACACATTATGATGTATCATATCTAGAGCTGGATCTGTGTAGCGTAGTATAATATAAGAAACAAAAGTATACGCGATATACCGGTAGAATGAATGTGGATTATTTGGATATGGTGTAAATATGATCATATTTATGTTCCTCGTTCCGGAACATCGACTTGTTTCAGGCTCGATAATAATATTAGATGATATTTATGTACAAGCAAATGGTGTTTACAGACAGAATGAAAGCAGATAACTTTAAATGGACATACGTAAAGCACATGACACGTATCGAACAACTGTAATGTTTCAGGCTCGATGAATAAAATTATATCATATTTATACAGCAAAAACGTTGTAAACGACAGACGTTCCGCTTTCCGTAACTCCGTCAAGTTACAGTAACTCCGTCCTATAAGTGATGTTAGATGATATTTATATAAAGAAAATGGTGTTCATTGTGAACACCGCAATGAGAATTGTATAAACTTTAATGATGATATATAGGCAGAATGAAAGTTGAATATTTTGTATTTTCATATGTAAACCTCATTCCACATACCGGGAATCGGAAGAATATAAAACAATAAAATCGATATAATATATTTACAGAATTAATGTGGAAAATTTTGAACTGTAATTGTGAACCTCATTCCACGTACTGACACACTGTATTATTTCAGGCTCGATAAACAATAATAGATGGCTTTGTGTACAAAAAATGGTTTGTGTTCATTTTTAACCTCGCGATGCGTAGAATTATACAAGACCAAATCGATATGACATGTTGACAGAATTAATATGGAATATTTTGACGTGTCATATTCGAACCTCAATGCACGTACCAGAAAGAGACGCCCTTACGAAAGGACGTATATGACGTAAGAGCGTCTGATATATGATCGAATATCTCGCGAATAATAATCAAAAGGAATTCGTAGTTACACGTGGAATTAAAATGAGTCGAAGCGAGAGAAATATTTTAATATATATTTTTAAAGACTAAACGACTTAACAAGTCGTATAAATAATAACAATTCGACTTAACAAGTCGTATAAATAATAACAGATGATATTTTTTAGTATTTGACACGCGACGGACACGAGCAATTTTATTCTCGTGGTGAGAACTTGAACTATCGGAGCTGCACCCGTGGTGCTGCAGCGTAATCGTTCGGAGCAGGAGCCGAAGACTTTAGTCTTCTAGAACTCCTGTCGGTAGCGGTAACTACCAACTCTCTGCCTTACTGCCACTCTGCTGACTTTGCTGAGCGCGGCCCTATTTATACTAAGTTTGCAATATACGTTCTAGGAATTCAGTGAGGTGAGTTAAGTGTTCAGCAGCGCGTGGTGTCTGTGAAAGGGCCGTATGTTTTCTGCCACTGATCGGCCAATGCAAAATGTTTGGAAGTTTTATGTTTCGTTTTGAAGCTAGAGCGTGTCGTTACAACGACAGAAGGATTTGTGATAGGCTTTGTTTCCTTCTAGGAATTTAGGTCATCTGGTCGGAGATCATGGCATGCTTGAGTCTGAACTCTTACAATTATTCAGATATAAGATATTTGTGTGCGTGAGTATATACGTGGCTGTGTACTACCGAAGGCAAACGTTGGTCGTCCGACGTCACATTGTCGAAAATTCAGCGAAAAACTCGAATACGAAATTCGACGAATTGTCACTGTTTCGTCATGAAATACACGATATATCGATAAAAATAGCAAGTTTGGGAGAGAATTCAGCGAAAAACAAGAATATGTCACGAAAATATTGTCGAAACAGTGAAATTTGGCGTGTTGTTACTGTTTCGTTTTGATATAAAAAATATAAGAAATATCGATGAAACTTTCATGTTTCGTAGAAATGCAAGCGAAAAACACGAATATGTCACGAAGACATCGTCGACTGTCACGTCCCAGGACTGCTATCTGGAAGTTGAAGTTGTAGTGTTATCCGGACTCGGTCGGCTGCTGCTCTTCTGCTCCTCGACTGTCCTGTAAACGCTGTTGTTAGGTTCGTCGTGTTGTTAGGTCCGTGTTGATAAGGTAGGGATGATAGTAAAGGAAGCGTTTCGTCTCGGACAGTGAGGCTGACAGTGGCGACCCCTGCTCCAGATGTAGGTTGGATGGGACTATAGGCTGGGCTTGGAGGCGGTCACCCAATCCTATAGCAGCCCACAACGGTAGTTGCTTTAACCTCACGATCGCTTACGTCGTGCGGTCAGCCAACACCCACCGGTGGATTTGACAGTCCAGATCAAATACAAGTCTTCTTGCGGAAAACTTGTATTTGATCCTGGTCCTCTGCGACACCCGACACCATATAGGCTTGCCAATCTCGACTTCGAGCGCTCGAATGAAGCGCTGGTCCACAGTGGCTGAGTTTCGTGACGTAGTAGACTTTTGACGTAGTACGTGATGACGTAGATTCAACACCGGCAGACATCACACGACACAGTGAAATTTGACGAATTTTCTCTCTTTTGTCTTGAAATACACGATATGTAGGTGAAATTAGCATTTTCGCCGTAAATTCAGAGAGGAGCAAGAATAAGTCACTAAAACATCGTCGAAACAGTGAAATTCGACTAGTTGTCACTCTTTCGTCATAAGATACACGAAAAATCGATGAAACTGGCAAGTTTCGTCGAAAATTCGGCGAAAAAAAAACGAATATGTCACGAAATCTTCGTCGAAACAGTGAAATTGAACGTACCGTTTCGAAGATGTTTTTGTGACGTATTCGTGTTTTTCGCTGAATTTTTCATTAAACTTGAGGATTTAGTCTATATATCGTATATATTTCACGTCGAGACAGTGACAATTCGTCGAATTTCACTGTTTCGACAATGTTTCCGTAACAAATTCGTTTTTCGCTGAATTATCGACGAAAATTGTTTCATCGATATTTCGTGTATTTCACGACGAAACAGTGACAATACGTCAAATTTCACTGTTTCGACGACGTTTTCGTGACATATTCTTGTTTTTCGTTAAATTTTCAACGAAACATTATAATTTCATTGACATTTCGTGTATTTCACGAAGAAACAGTGACAACACGTCGAATTTCACTTTTTCAACCATGTTTTCGTAACATATTCGTGTTTATCGCTGAATTTTCTACCAAATCTTGCTATTTTCATTGATATATCGTGTATTTTACGACGAAACAGTGACAATACGTCGATTTCACTGTTTCGACGATGTTCTCGTGACATATACGTGTTTTTCGGTGAATTTTTGGTGAAATTTGCTTGTTTCTTCGTTATTCTGTGTATTTCACGATAAAACAGTGGCAACACGGTGAATTTGAATGTTTTGACGTAGTTTTCGTGACATAATCACCTTTTTCGCTGAATATTCGGCGAAACTTAATAGTTTCATTGATATTTCTTGTACTTCACGACGAATGAATGACAATACGGCGAATTTCACAATTTCGATATCTTTCCCGCTAATAACTACTGAAAAAATAATAAATAATTGATTTTTATTCAATTATATTAATTTATATTATTATATTTTATCAATTATATTAATTTATGTTCTTGATTTGTTATTTTTTACTAGCCGAAACCATTTCTGAAATGGTCTTCAGTCAATCTTTGTTGCTTTTAGTAATAAAGTTGCATGGTGTAATAAAGATTCGGTTTGGGTTAAATGTTATTTGACCGAGATAAGATGGTAAGATTGTTCGATAGTTTAGGAAAAAATTGTTAAATATCTTCATCCTGAAAACATATTTAAATTTCATAAAAATCGGTGAGTTATATCTTTCTTTGCACTGTTAAAATTTGTTAGACGATGTTCAACGAATTCTTGTGTAAACTTTTTGTAGAATTCTTGTTCAAATTTTTTATAGAAAAGTTTTCAAACGAAACAGTTAGAACATTAAAACGGATTAAGTTTCAAATTCACCATTATTCTTGTATATATTTGATTCTTCCTGTTTTTTCTTTTCAATAAAATTATCAGCTTTAAAAAATAAACTATTTTCTATAATTTTAGGCGCTGTTATTCATGTATATAATTATATTCAAATGAATATAATGTATATAATTATATTCAAATGAATATAATTATATTCGAAATCTTTTAATTTTAATTACAAAATTAAACATGAAGTTTGATTTCGTTAAGAAATAATACAAATTTATACCAACTTGCAACAATAAGTGCTCCAAATTATACTTAAAATACTGTGCATATATTATAAATAGTTAGAAATTTAAATTAACTTATGTATGAATTTATGGATGAATATATGAAAACCATGTATAGTAAAATGTTCTAAATTTTGAAGAACTATGATCATCAAATACATGCATGATTAAAGAAAGAGATCACACATTTCTGATAAAAGTGATGCAACTCGAAAAAGTATCAATTTTTCATCAGACATTACGTTTGTTAATCAATCAGACATTACGTTTCCTAATCGAAAGAAATAATGCAAATTATAATAATACACTTTTTATCTTATCAACAGGCACTTATCTATAATAATTATAAGCATAAAACTCTTAATGAGACGCAATCATATAATGTAGTGCAATGTAACATGGATCAACAAGAAATATGAATTGTTTTCTATCAGCCAAATTATGAAGATAAATAAATAAGATTGATAAATAAATATTTCTGTAACATTTTCAAAGTAATAAATCGAAAGCCATATTTTTTGAATTGTATCATTTTTATCGCAAATGTGCGATGTATTAATAAATTCAATGTATGAATCAGTGTATTTAAATTATACAATTTTAAATACCACATGAATATTGTAATAGTTTTTCAAAAAATTTTGAACAATGAATGATTCTGAATATGTAATTCTAGGAAAAAATTATTTTTTATTTACAATTCTATATTCATGAATATCGTAACTCTTCAATGACATATATTTGTAAATTCCAAATAATTCGGAATTTCTTCAAGATCACACGTAATATCTTAAATATTTCGGGACGCATTGCTCGTGATCGAATTTTGTCTAATATTAATTTGATGAACATTTAATTCACTACACACAAATGGTCTTGTAGATGCAGTTTATATTATAATTTCTTTTCTTCAGTTTCTTTATTAAATTTTTAATATTTTGGTTATATTTGGTAAAGTTAATACTCTTTATCGCATCCCAGTCTTATATAAGTTATAAAGTTTAATAATTTAATATTTATATATTGTTTTATATTTCAAATAAATTGATACTATGTTGCCTAAATTTTGCATATATATATATATATTTTGCCTAAATTTTGCATATATATATATATATATATATATATATATATATACTGCCGGTCTAATATTTGAATTTTCACTTATTACATTTGTATTTCATAGTTATTGTGAGCTTAATACTTCGTCATATATCAATGCAATTTTTGATAGATACTTGCATTACGGTTGGTGATACTCAATGATACTCAAATATTCTTGAGAAGTGCTCTTATCTAATAAGTGCTCTTATCTATCTAATAGAAGTGCTCTTGTTAATTTGTAAAATTTATATTATTTAAAATAACTTACTTCATGCATTAGATGTATACAGAATCCAAATTTTTGTCCATGTAATGTATTTTGTATGTTCACAGTATATCATATATGAAGAAACTTAATTGCCTTTACAAAAAAAGGCTTAGAGAATAACATTTTCCATTTTAAGACACTATCTTAATTGATGTTATTTCTTAATGTTCCAATCATTTTCTTATTTATGTTATCTTATTCATGTTACTTTTCAAATATTTTTTGATATATAACAAAATTCTTGAAAACTTTATTATACTCTACATTTTCTGATTAATTAGTAACTTATGAATTATTTTGATGTTTATGAATTTTTTTTGGAGGGGAGGGATTGAAATTTTCAAGATCTACAAAATGCTTCTAAAATGTAAAATATAAAAATATTACATATAATATAATAACATCCGCACAATTCGGTGGTCAGAGAACGAGTTTTTATTTAAACTTTGCCGGTCGCCAACGAAACGACCGGCCGATCAATACATCGATATTTGTAATCGAGGGAGCATCTGCAATCGATGTACCAACTTCATGTCGGCGTAACAATATTTTATATTACTAGACAAGATAAAAAATTACTTAAATTCTACATTTTTAGTTACATTCATAAAACTGCATAAATATCCATAGTCTATTAGTCAGTAATCAGTAGAGTTGATTTTGTGCAAAACTATACTTTTAAAAATGGGATTAGAAGAACAGAACCTTGCTAGAAAATAGTTTTACGTACCAAATATTATAAAAATTATTATATTTCCAGTATTATATTTTCGATTATATATCCCCCAATATAATGTCCCAAATTTTAGAATTCAAATTTTGCCAATGTGTTCTATATACAAAATTAAGACCAAAATTTTCTATAACAAATAATCCATAAATGCTCCATTAAAAAAATAAAACGTAACGCTGTACATATCTATGTACATATATATATATATATATATATTTCGAACTGTCATCTGTCATTATGAATGTAAAATTAATATCAAAGTACTTCTTATGGAAAATGGTACGTATCACTTGACATGGATGTGCTCGCAATCCGGCGTGACAAATTAAAAATATTCAATCATTTGTGTTTATAACTTATATATGATATAGGACACTTCAGATTTCAATTAAGCACTCCAGAAATTTGTTAGCCTCAAGTGCGACGAAATTTTCCGCACCATAGGGAATTTTCTTCACCGTTTATCATGTCAAACGTAGGTATTCGAAAGATTGTACAAACAAACAAAAGGAAGGTGACTGTTTCCAGAAGATGACTGTTTGATAATTATTTCCCAGAAATGCCACTCCATCCAAGTCTTTTTCAAAGGCAATGATGAGAAATTTTGGAAATCTTTTCCTAAACTTCCTGATTGATCAGGAACGCATCCTCTACAACTTCTCAGAGTCCTTTGAAAAGGATAATCCAAGACTTGTTACAAAGGGGATTTTAAAAAAATCAGGTTCAATAGTTTTTAGCATTGTTAATCAAGCCAAAAAACTATTCATCAAACGTCCGTTAATATTCGGGTAAAATATTTTACAAACTCAATCATTCAGACAAGCTAAGCTTTCTGAATTTAGTAGAAGCCATCAGGCGTATTGCAAAATAAAGATGCTGTGAATTAGTCATTTCTCACAATAATGAGTAGTTTTTTGAACCCCAAGAGATATACGCAAAGATACACGATTGACAACAGTCGCAAGTGTCCTTAACAGTACTATTGAATTTACTGCGATTAAATTTTATATTGATGTTATCAAATTTTTTTTATATGTATTTCTAATTTTCGCAAAATACTTCTGTAAATACTTCTGTGTACTTCTATTGTAAACTTTAATAAACATTTTCCCGAAATAAAAATCTAAAGATGTAAGATCTGTTTAGAAAATCAGAACAATGATTCTTTGCTGAAATTGATTATATATCACTTTATAGTTTTCTTATGTTACTTCTACAATTAATAAAGATCTTAAATAAGCTCTTAATAAATCACTTATTAAGAATAAAATTCGAAACACTCGATATATTTCTTCATATTATTTACATTCTGTGCAATTTAAAATTTTCTAATACCAAAAATATTTAAATTTTTATGATAAAAAAGAATAGAATGTACGATTAAATATTTTTCTATTGTTTTCAAATGTATAGTCAGTTCATGTAGTTTGTCTCAGATATGCAATTATTTGTCTTTCTTTTGAAAAAACAAGAAAAGGAAGGAAGCATCACGAATAATGTTTGTACAAGATCATCGAAGAAATTAACTTCCAATGAAAAAACCTGTTGCACATAATTTGTACAAAGATGTAATTTTTCTTCATGCGAATTAATTAAACGTGACTAAATAATTATCTTGCCATTTATACGTGGGAAAATTGAATTAAATTGATTGATGTGTAATTTAACAAGTTTAACTTAATCACTTTAATAATTTAATTTATAAATTAATACATTAAATTGTGTGATTATTGAAATATATATGATTATGAGTTACATATATGTTAGGCTCAAAATCGAAAATGGCCAAATGAATAAACTGGAATGCCAATTATGGCTAAACTTTGTGTCCTGGCTATTAAAAAAATTGCAATTTTATAATGTTATTACGCGTTATGGTTATTTCTTTTTTTTTGCAACGACGAAACGATGTCATATTATATAAGAAAATTGCTTAGAACACGAAAAATCTGCATTCTTATCTCGTATTAAATATTTAATCAAATCCAAACTTATTTCTAGTTAAATTAGAGTTTCGGATAATTTTAAGGTATTTTGGGGTAATTGCTAATTAATTAAAATTGGATTTGAGATAATATAATTTCGAGGAGGCAGTACAGTAATATAATATCTATGCTTTCACTTTACATGAGAATTCTTGCAAAGTTTCAGATCATGATTTTTCACGCGTTCTGATTATTATTTTACGGTTACGGAATGTTGTAGGTTTTAAGCTTACGCATAGACTGAATGTTGGTAAATGTCTCATGAAGATTATATATTTATTTGATGATTCAAAAATTCTGATTCGTGTTTTCTCGGTTTTCTGGATTTTGGGTTGATATACTCAAGATAAATGTTCAGAATGATAATTTTGATAATATATTCCAGGGACACTAAAATCGATGAGGAGAAAAAATTTTTAAATAATTACAAATTATTATATATCTAATATACAAGCACAACAAAAACTACAATGAATATATAAGCGTCATTTCTATTTTTAAGTAATTATTTATTAATTTTCTTAATTCTCTCATTAATTAATTTAAATATTATTTATTTCCTATAAATTAATAACAAATAATATAATAAAATATAATATAACAAAATATTAAAATATTTTAATATCGAAAGTTAATTAATTTTAAAAATATTTTAATTATATAATTATTTTGTAAAATTTATCGCTTGAAAAGGAAGGAAATGCTTGATTTTATATCTTCTTTGTCTCTCATATATTCCATTTGTTGAAATTAAGAATTAAATATTTTTCAAGTTCATTTTAAGTACTTTTAAATAATATGTATTTTTAAGTTCATTTTAAGTACTCTTAAGTAATATTTTAAGTTCGTTTTAAGTACTCTTAAGCATTTGAAGTATTTTTAAGTAATATTTTTGTACACAATATCACAGAGGTATATTCATATCGTTATCTGTGGCATATTCTCAGTCAATGCCATCAATGCTAGAAATTACATCGATAAGTAACAGTGATGTTTAAATGAGGTAATATAAAATTTTCCAAATAATTTTCAAAATATTATGTACTAATTTTTAAACAATAATTTATTTACATTATTAATAATAAAGGCTCAATTTGAGGGTTAATAAAATATTGCTTAAATGTTTCTAGTAGATAAATGATCGAAATAAATACAAAACATGCACATGTAATCTTTTGATGATCTTATATAAAATAAATTTATATTTATATTAATTTTAAATTCAATTTCCTTAATATTTATTTACAATAATATTAACTTATTTGTGTATGTGTGTGTGTGTGTGTGTGTGTGAATTAATATATATAAATTTGAACACATATACATACTTTTTACTTACTATGGAACACACATACTTTTACTTTCTTTCAGTTTTCAAATCAATAATATTTCAATTTAAATCTCTATTATGCTCTACTTTAATTCTAAATTCATTGTTATATTTATTCATTATAATAGGTGACAAAGCGTAAAACTTTTAATTATGAAAAAATTCGTATCAGATTGTATTATGTCCTATGCTTTATTTGAAATAAAATAGTTACTTTTCTCCAACGTTTCTTTCCCTTCTAGACGACGCATGAGTATCACGTACGAACTTCACCATCATACTTCAATTTGATTGTTTCACACCTATTTTGCCGCATGTTACGTTCGCGCTACGTAACACTTGTTTCCTCAATTTTCAGCGAGGAAACAAAGTAATGAATATAAAATGAGATACTGCATAGAATGTTAGAAGACTAAATTAAGAATGCTTCATACAAAATTGGTAAAATATTTAACAAAAAAAGTAGTAACTTATTGTAACATATGCCAAGGGAAACCGCATCTTTGTTTAAATTGTTTTAACAAATTACATTAATTTTTAATAAAATATTATATTTCCTATTTAATACCATAGTTAATATTTTTGGTTAAGATTCAGACTGGTGTGGCAGCATAGCTTAAAGCAATGTAATATGAAAGGAGAGACATTTAGCACTTCCCTAGACAAGGATGGAACACACATAAATTAGTAAGGCACTTGTCGTTCTTTGGGCGACACTTACCAAATTTTTTGAAGAGCTAAGGTTGGTACAGGTTTTTCCGACTTTAGGGAAACCTAAATAGGATCAAAAACTTCAATGTAGCTGATGATTCACATAAGGCCTACTTCGTAGGCGGTGTCTCTTCGGCGAAGTTGAGGACTTGTACCCATCAATAGTCCACTCCCCCCACCTCCCCGTGATGCTTCCTGGAGCTCTGGAAAGTTGGCTTCGGCTTCTTGAAACAGGGTGTAAAAGAGCGAGTGGTCGAGAGGAAGGGAGTGTTTCACCAGGAATAATGACGGACATTAATTCAGATTTCAAGATTACAGGTACAGGGGAGAACGGAGTCCCCAGTCCCAGCGCGGTTGGAGTCCGAGCATGGTCCGGCAATGTCGTCATCCAACGACTGCAAGAAGACGGTATGCACGGTGCCCCAGGCCCGGCATGCCGAATGAAACTGGAAAGATTTCTCCAATAAAACAAAACGCTGACCACTGCCCCGGGGGGGGGCAGACAAAACATTAAATTGGAGAGTGCCGAGATTAAGGAGGTCCGCGTCCGGAGGACGATCACCGGGGATGTGATTATCGAGATCCCCGGTGAAAAGAGCGCGGAGAAGGCGAATCATCTGGCTGGTCGCCTCCGCGAACTCTTCCCCAGTCGGGGAGTGAAGGTAGCCAGTCCCACCAAGATGGCGGAGGTCTATATTAGCGGATTCGACGACTCGGTCACCCCCCGGCCGAAGTGGCGTCAGCGGTGGCAATGTGATGTCTCCGACATAAAGACCGACGCCACACCCCGATGAGCATGTGGACAGCGTGGCTAAGGTGTCCGGCCATAGCGGCGAATAAGATTATCACCGCAGGACGAGTCCTCGTAGGATGGGTGTCGGCGCGAGTGGAGGCGCTAAGCATTCGCCCCCTTCAATGCTTCCGATACATGGAGACTGGGCATACGACACAACGCTGCCCGTTTGAAACGAACCGCAGCAGAAGATGCTACAGATGCAAGGCACCAGGGCGCGTGACTATACCGCCCCTGTCAGGTGCCCGCTCTGCACAGACCTGGACAGGCCGACCGATCGTCGTCTCGGCAACAAGGCCTGCAAGCCACCTGCCACGTCGAAGAGGAGCATGCGCGGCCGCAGGGAAAGACCCGGAGAGGAAAGGACCGGAGGCGTTCCAACCACCACTGCCGCCGGGGATAAATGAAAAAGACGGAAGATTGACCAGCGGAACGGGGAAGAAGAGGACGGAAGAGAAGCACCCCATCGTGAATGAAGAGGAGTGCGACCGTGAAGAGGCCATCGACTGATGGCCCACCCGGGCCACATCCTCCAAGCCAAAGTAAATCATACGGACAGGGCGCAGGACTTACTCCTGCAGATCATGGCCAAACGAGGAGCAGGATTGGCTGTGATAGCAAAGCCACACAAAATCTCCGACAACTCCGGCTGGGTCGGAGATACATTGGAGTCCGTCGCACTGGTCAGGACGGGGTCCGGCGTCCACCCAGTTCCGGAAGGTCGAGTGGGGATGCGGATTCGTTGTGATACGATGGAGCGACACGACCGTCGCTGAGATATACGCCTTTCCGAACGAGTCACTGGCCTCGCTCCAGAGGCTGTTGGACGACCTGCGCGATTGCGTGGAGACCGTCGCAGCATGGGGGCTTCAACGCGAAATCCATGCTTTGAAGTTTCCCCCTGGACCGATCGACGCGGAGAGTCGGTAGCGGATTGGGCAGCCGAGCTGGACCTCCGCCTACTGAACTTCGGAAGAACGAGCATCTGCGTCCACTGACAGGGAGAATCGATAGTGGATTTATCATGGGCCTCCCCTGCAACAGCGCGCAGAGTAGCGGAGTGGAGAGTGGCGGTGGAGCTTGAATCGCTGAGCGACCATCTCTACATCGTCATTGACTTCTATCCCGCCCGAAGAGGAAGAAGAGGAATCAACAGTCAGGAAGATCCGCCGCCTAGGAGATGGGCGGTCAGGAAGTTGTACGAAGATATGTTGATAGCCGCGGCCCACGGCGCAGCATGGACGGAACCGACCCCGCCCGCAACGTCGATGAAGAAGCCGACTGGTTGCAGCGGAAACTCACAGAAATCTGTAACGCTGCTATGCCGTCAGACGAGTGCACCGCGACTCGGTCTACTAATGGACCGCTAGAGATCGAGGAGACGAGGCCGAGCTGCGCGGTCGCTCGTCGAGTTCAACGAGCGTGCAGGAAGAAGCACCGAGACGTGACGAAAGAAGAAGTACAGGGCCAAGGTAAACAGCCTTTAGCAGATGATACGGTTAGCTAAAGCTCGTACCTGGGACCAGCTTATCGGTACGATAGACCGTGATCCCTGGGGAAGGCCCCTACAGGCTGATAAACTCCGGCCGAGGAAGTCCCCAGTGACGGAAGCCCTGGACCGAGCGACGCTCTAAAACGTCCTCGACAATCTTTTCCCACGGGACAGTCTGCTGCAGTAATTCTCTCTCAAGACAGAGAATTACTGCAGCAGACGTCACCACCACCGCTCATCGCAGAAGAGGAGATGGCAGCAGCGGCAAGGAAGATGACAGCCAAGAACAGCGCCCCAGGACCGGACGGTATCCCCAGCCGCGCGTTTGCATAGCCTTCACAACAACCAATTTGGCTTCAGAAGGGGGAGGTCGACCATCGACGTCATCAAGCGCATCATAGGTCAGGCAAGGTCAGTGGTGAGCCAGGGCAGAGTGGCATTGGCGGTGTCGATAGACATCGGAGGGCGAGGATCCGAGAAGACCTTCCTCGACATCGCGTACCCTCCTACCTCAGGAGGAGAGTCGGACACTATCTCGCTTGGAGGGCCGTAGAGTACACCTCGGATGGTGGCGTGATCGCGAGACGGGAAATCGATCGCGGCGTTCCCCAAGGGTCGATGCTAGGATCCTTGCTGTGGAATATCGGTTATAACGCGGTTTTACGGACGGCGTTACCGCGGGGGTGCGTATCATCTGCTACGCTGACGACACCCTGCTGATCGTCGGTAGTCGTGACTGGACACGGACCAGGTTGGCAGAGGTGGGCATGGCCGCGGTCACGAGCCGAATCCGAACTGAAGATGACTACAACCAAGACGGAGGCCACCTGGTTCCAGAGGAATAGACGTTCGCCGCAGCCGTGGATAAGGATCAGTAAGGACCGCATCTTGGTTGAGCGTAAGCTGAAGTACCTCGGAGTGACACTCAACTAGCGAATGACCTTCTAGGAGCACTTCACCACCTTGATACCCAAGGTGGAAGGACTGGGTCGAATTCTCCCCAACATGCGTGGCCCGGAGGACAGAATTCGTAGCCTTTACACTTCGGTAGTGAAGTCTATGGCTCTGTACAGTGCGCGAGATCTATCCGCAAAGCATCCCAACGCTAGGATGCTGCGGCCACTCCAGCGGCGAATAAACATACGGATCGTGCGGGGGTATCGCACGATCTCCGAAATGACGGTGCTAATCCTAGCCGGGTCGATCCCGTTCGACCTGCAAGCGAGGGTGGAGGCGTAAATGTTTCAACGCGCACGGGAACTTCGGGAGTGCGACGTTGGGACTAAGAAGAGGATGCTCGCGACAGCAAAACTGCGGGCCCACCAACAAGCCCTCCACCAGTGGAGGGTGGAACTGAAAGAGAGCGGAGCCAGCAGCAGAAGAGTCACTGAAGGCGTTCTATCCAATTGGACGGATTGGATGGAATGAGGAGCAGGAAGGTCTACGGGAAGGAAACCGCCGAATGCCACCATTGCGGCGCAGATCTGGACACCGCCCAACATACGCTCGTGGAATGTGTGGCCTTCGAAGCGTAGAGACGCGTTTTCAGGGCCAGCATAGGAGAAGACTGTCGCCGGCAGCTCTAGTCAAGGCACGAATGACAGGAAGCGGATGGTGGTCACCCTCTTTTGCGAGGAGGTGATAACCACCAAGGAAACAGCAGAGAGGTCGCGGGAGAAAGATGATCCGACGCGTACGGGAAGACGGCGAGCGAGGGCAAGATCCGGTCGCCGCATCAGGAGTACAATTCGCCCCAGATGAGGACGTCGCGGCGACCCTGCAACATTGACATTGACGGAAGGGTAACCCCCTCCGCCCCAACGAGGTTGCCGCTATCACAAAAACGGGAAAGAGGAGATGAGGGAGAAGCCTTCCCATCCTTTCACTCGGATCTACAGGAAAGAGGAAAGAAGAGAAACCCGGGGTCGACGGGAGGGTGGGTGAGAGCCCGCCTATCCCTTTTACATCACCCCGTGTATGAGTGGCACTGGGAATATGGCCACCTAATGTCGTGAAGAAAAAGAAGAGAAGGAAGAACAACAAGGGGGAACACCCCCCTCCCTCTCGCCGAGAAGAAGCCGATCTAGGCAAGTGCCTGGGAAGCACTGTTGCGAATCAAAGGTCTTGGAGTTTCCCAAAAGGCAGGTGAAGGTTTCAGTCATTAAAAATCCAACACTACCGGGCTTCCCTCCCTCATGAGAGTCAAGTGTCTTTTGAAGATTTCCTCCACGTAAAAAAAAGAGCATAGTTTAAAGCAAAAGTCAACCGCTGATTTTTTAAGGACTGGCGCAGTCGTGCTTAAGCCAATTTCGTTCTGATCCTGAGAGAAGTCCAGTGCCGACGTTGCAATTAACGTGTTAAAGGAACGTCTCGAGGAAAGATTTCTCGCAAAAATGCTGAAGAAGTTGCCACTTATTCCTAACGATATATGAATTCAGAGAATGTGTAAACTGTACTTAAATTTACCGACAAAGTTTAATCAAATAGTAAATTTGTTACATATAAAGTGACTTTCTTCATTTCTCAGTACATTCATTAAATTTTAAAATGAGAAAAATTTTTTCTAGCTCTATCTATAAGAATGGGAAAAATTTTTTTCAGACAAAAACACACTCAATATTTCAGATGTCAGCGAATTAGTCATTCCTCCAATTGTAAATTGCTGTAGTGTGTTGGAATAGAAAGGACAAGGGCAGTATTCTTATTGTATTCATACTGTTTTTGTCTTTCATGTATTCATACTGTTTTTGTCTTTCATGGATAGATTTTATAGAATTAAAGTTAAAAGATCTCTTAAACTATTAATTTTTCGACATAAATAGGTTAATACTTTTTTTATAGAGAATGGTATGCTGCGTCAATTGATTTAAAAAGAATCACGTAATTCCATTTTAAAAAATGGAATTACACTTTCATATTTTCTTTATGTATCCAACTAGAAATAAACTAATTGTACTGAATTACTGTCTCCTCAAAACAAAATAAATTATATTTCGAATAACAAATGGTTATGAAGATAATTGTATTTATGAATTAAATGGAGCACTCTGTCATATCAATTTTTATTCTTGAAATATAAGTAAAGATTCTGTTAAATATCTCACTTACATGAGACATAGTCATATTAGAATTAGTTTTAGAGGAGTTTCCAGAATTAGAATTCATGAGGAGATTTCTTTCATTATATAGAATTACATTATATTTCCTTTCAGTTATTTTAGTAATATCCTCTTCAGCACTAATTTGATTATGTATAAGGCTGAACAAAAATAATTTGTCTTTTAAAAATTAAACTCTTGTTCGACATAGAGATGAAATTAGCTCTAATCTTTTTGGTATTGGCAAGTAACTTTTGTTTAATATTTTGAAATTTAAATGATAAAGTCTATTGAATTCTTTTGATAAATTGATTCGAGGTCAGTTGTAAGTAAGTTGCAAAATAATTGATAAATTGTTTATTGGAGTGAGTAGAGATAACTATTAGGGCATGTAATATAACATACAAATGATAGGTTCAACAATGACTGGAGTATTCTTATTATCAGATTATAAAATCGAATTAAAGGAAAACTTTAAAAAAATATGATAAGCGTAAACAAATATGTACGAAACGAAAACAAAACACATTTATTTCGCTTAGCACTTGCTC
This sequence comes from Lepidotrigona ventralis hoosana, assembly GCA_002806875.1. NCBI lineage: Eukaryota > Metazoa > Arthropoda > Insecta > Hymenoptera > Apidae > Lepidotrigona > Lepidotrigona ventralis. Next base: position 76,115 of record NIPQ01102494.1, read on the forward strand.
AATAATTGATGATATTGATATTACTAATAACTTATTAATTGTGATATTACTAGTACCAAAAAAATGAATTTGTTGTACAGAATATTCATGCTATTATCTGAATTTTATTTGAAAATAATAAGTGTCAGAAAAAAGAGGAAAAAATTGTATTGTTGTTTATAGGCAACATAATATCATATATCACTCTTTTATGTTTACTCTGTTTTTTGAGTAACGAAAGTGATCTTCAGTTTTAACTTCAATTCTGTAAAATGTATTGTATTGACAGTAGAGCAGTATGTTGTGATCGTACTTGTCTTTTATGCATATAAGATTAAAATCAAAATATCTTCTAAATTAATAGTTCTCGATATACTTTTTTAAGATTAACTAATGAAATTTAACTAATCAGTTAATACTTTTCTCGAGAATGTCGAGCTACATTGATTAATGTAAAAAGTACATCAATATTTGCAAAATTGAAGGTTACTTTCATTTTTTTTAAAAATAGAACAAACGTGGAAAAATTATATACGGCACTATATATATATATATAAAATTCAACTTTCTTGCCTACGAGAAAAAACACTGTCCGTGATACTCTATATAACAGAAAATGCTGACTTTTGAAAGAAATATTAATTATTTTTACTTTGCGATAAACTTACCACAAGCGTCGATTATCACTCGTGCGATTACAATTGTAGCAGACAGTCTCTGAGCGTTTTCGATTGTTCTTCCCTTGGTTGTCTTTACATTGTCCGCAACGTAGACGAAGTATAATCAACGAATTTTATAATAGAGTTTTACAAAAAAACTTTACCCTTTTCGAGCATCTTTTCGAATATCATCATATACGCGTATAGAGTGTATTGAGCAAATCATATGGTTCATGCAATATTTTTATTGCCTATTCCATCAGTTACCATGTCGGGTGTGACGAGATCTAATTTCCTCAATTTATTTAGTTTGTAGAAACAGTAATTTCCTAACATCCTGGTCTACCCTCATGAAGAGCAGCATCTTTAAAAAGTTTACTAAAGGATTTACAGAATTGAAGGGCTAGTTGTTTAATGTCTATCTACGTAGCTGTGATCCCAATCATATTGTTCAGCGATTTGATCCATGTGAGCTACCATCAAATTGGTCTATCAAATCATAGTTGGGTCAAAAATAAGAATTATTCGTTCGTCTCCTACACGAATATATACAAGTGGTCGCGATATTTGCCCGAAAAGTCAGCCAATAGTTCCATTCAATCTAAATATTTTTCTTGACTTATCGTCCGATATCGAACTAGATCTTGATCGGTACTTCTTTTTCTCTTTTTCAGTACTTGGCGAGTGATGTGATTAATGACGTCCCATTGTGCGTTTTTAAATTGTGTCTTTTACCACTAACTTATCAGTATTATTTATCAATTAGTATATTTTATTTTCTGCTAAAATTAGACTGTGTGAATCTTATCCCACTTTTGATATGTAAAGAATAGAATTACATAATTCGACGTTAATTGAAAAGCGCTGCAGTTCATTGGACTCGTTCGATAGCTTCCATAGAATTGTATTGACTTTTGTCTTTTTTTTTTCTACCAATTTGATTGACTGAAGTTTTGCAGCATCTAAGATAGTACTACACTTTTAACTGCTGATAAATATGAAAGAATTAGTTAGTTTTCGTGAAGTTTGTTCAGAGTAGTTGTTTGTTATTTGGATTTCAGGAAATGATTTAAACCTGAATCTCTTGTTTGTGTTCTTCATGAATGCATGACGCTTAGACTATATTAATGTTAGCGCTTGCTTTGGTAGTGTTACACAGCACGACGGTGCCGTGTAAGACACATGCCCAACGAACATCTGTCCAATTTGTTATGGTCCGATATTCCGAGAAGTGCTGAACTGCAGCGGAAGTACCCTTGCGAAGCCTAAGAAGAACAAGTTTCAATAGCAACCATCACCTAGACAATAGTGATATACAGCATCCACCATAAATAGTACAGTAATATAAGTTTTTAGCCATCGTAAATTATACCGTAATTTGAGTAACTTCATTAGGCTTACTAACTTGTTGCAGTTTAGAATCAAGGTCTTCTCAGAAGGCGAGCCCGATCTACCTGATCAGGAAAGTCGGAGATATATAAGCACTCACTCGATACGTCTCAAGAGTTATTTTTCTAACAGTTCTTCTTCGATATTCCTGCCTACCAGTTCGATTCCTTCATAGTGAACGTGAATAAGTTTCATCAACAAGCAAAGCTCGCGATTAGTCAAATCACGCATTAATCAATCACGAAACTCACGTCGAAGTCCAAGAGAATTACAGCTTTAACTATCCTTACCAACATAACCGTAAGGAAAGCGGACCGACCGGCGGAGACAACCATCGTAACCGCGAATCCGAGTTTGAACAATTGGCAATACCAAATGATGAATAAAATATTGTTGCAGAATGTGAGTTTTAAATTAAGGACATGTCAATTCAGTTATTTAATTATTCAAAATATATATGTACATATTTTTCACATACAAACTATTCATGTGTTATTATCTTTTATAAATATATTTTACATAATTTCCCAATTCACTAAGCCCAGTTGTATTCCCTAATCTAGATTCGTAATAATATTTCCTAAATCTTAAATTTATAAAGTTTTTTTTCAATATTCTCTTATGACTTCTGACTAAATATACATTTGAAAATTTATTTATTGAAAAATATTATTATATGTCGATATCAATTTCCAACAAAATAATAGTAAATTTGTCGAATTCATAGCTAAGCATGTTTGAAATGCTATTGAGATTATAGATTCCATGAAGGGAAACATGAATATTTGTAAATATTGTTTCCGATAATTTTCTTTTTTCTCAAATTACTGTATTGTTTGGTGTGTAATAAGTGTATTTTTCAATTCATTTCAGTTTATTTTATCTGCTCAAAATGAAAGAAAATTACAGAAATCAATAGTGAAATTAGAATATTTGTAAATACATACATATATTGGTTTTATTATATACACCATCTCTGTACACATATTTTCAACAATCTGCTCTTTAGAGATTTTGTTTTCTGTCTACAATACAACAGATATTTCAAGGATAATAAAGTAAATTAATATGTAATTATTAATATTGACATTTGAATTATTATCAAGTTTTATGACATCACATAACATATTATTAATATTATTGTTATTTTATGAATGCAAATATATGTATGTTATACCATAAACTTCCATTTTTTAATGCAGTAGAGCCCTTGCATGCATGCAATACCGAAATTCAGAGATAATAACGAATAATAAACCTTATTTATACATTGTTAATATAATATTATTAATTTTTTTAATACAGTATATCAGGTTTATTTGAATATCTTGGAACAAATATTTTAGAAAATATAATAAGAAAAGAATGTTTCAGACGAAAGTTGTAAGGAATCTTTGTGGACATATATTTGTAATATTTGTTTGAGAAGTTTTATAAAAGTCAGATTTAAAATTTTAGATAGAAGCGTATATATTCAATTATATATTCTAATAGCTGACATTGAAATGTTCTCAAAAACATTTTTTCGTATAATTAATATTTTTCGAAATATTTAGATATTCTCAAATAAATCAGATATACTGTATACGTGGATATTACTATTAAATATAGTTTGAAGTTCTCTACTCTTATGTAAATCAATTGAAAACATTATGTTCTATGTTATGAATCGCTGAGAAGCCATGTTGATTAATTTCAACTGAAGAAAGTACTCAAAATTGAAGCACAGAAAAAAGTAAATATTATTTTGTTAAATATTATTTTTGAAAATTTTCCATGAAACTCATGATTATTTACAGTTATATCATCTCTACAATAAATGAATTCGTGAAAATTAGTCAGATAATGAATTCATGAATACGGAGATTCTACTAGATCAATAAAAAATACTTGAATGATTGTTATTAAGCAGCTAATAATAATGCATAAAGTGCACCAATATATTTTATCAGAGCTGGCTAATTAGCGGCTCATGAACTCTTGGCCCTACTTTTCTGATCGCTAGCACTATTCCTTCAAATGCATAGATCTTTTCACTTGCTAGATAGGGAATCCAACAGACTGAGAAAATGAGGCTCGAAAGTGAGGGTGTACGATGAGGAAATATAATAGGATGTAGTAGGGAGATCGATGTAGTAAATAGATCGATGCAATGGAGAGAGTAACGCTAGCAATCAGGAAAGTAGGGGCAAGTACTTGCGGGACCGCCAGTTAACCATCTCTATATTATGTATGTGATAGAAAAATAAATTCGTACAGCCAATGATGCTCTTATGTATCGTAACATTTCTTAACAAAAATCACATTAAAGTATGAGTAGCGATTATATATTCGGTAACTACTCGCTATTATAGTCGCTGACTAATCGCTTCGATACTCGTTGGTTACTCGCTAGAATTGATTCGCAGAAAATTTGCTTTTCTGCATATTCTACATATTCGCTTACTAAAAACTAATTCCTCTTTTTTCAAGTCCTTAATCATTCATTTTTTTCTTCTCTCATATTCATTTTCTTTCCCTCTCATATTTCCCGTGAACAATTGCATTCAAACACTCCAAATCATCTGTTCAACTCCAAATACTTCGTTCACATTTTAATTGCCCAGGCTAAGACTGTATATATTCTTCTGTATTTTATTTATGATCACACACATTCGCAATAAATTCTTTCTTTTGTCAAATCCTACATTATTTTACTTCAATACGAATTTAATTGATGTCAATTCTTCTGTAAATGGAAATAATCGGCTATTGGGGATACTTTCTTCAAAATTCATCAATCTTGAATCCAATAAAATGAACCTTGTGTGATTATTTGCAAGCAACTAACTAATTAGTATTATTCCTCGGGAAAGACTCAATGTTAGTTATCTGAAACAAATAGTGACAAAATAATGTTAAGGAAAGTTTCGTTGGCTCCAAGGCGTACGTGAGACACGGATGTCATTTGTTATCTTTACGTACTCTTACACAAATGTGTGGTCCATATTCGGGACTACGCTGTGTCACAGTCGAGAGCTTTGTTAGGCGTGAAACAAAGATCGCCCAGACTGTCAAGGATTTGTGGCACTTCGAGTTGTTCGGGGCTCAGGCCACTTGATGGGCACAATTGCAAACCTGGGCTCCGGATGGAAACTTTCCCGAACATCGACGAAAGAACAGAATTCTTTTGACATCGCGGTTCAGCTCTCAAACTCCACTGGAGAGTACATTCGGACCATCTCTCGATCAACTATTAACACCGAAGGGAATTAACACCTCTTGATATTCAGGCGCGCGATAACCATATACAGTCCACTCAAAAACAAAACTAGCATCATACATCTCGTACCGCTTACCGCGTGCCAACAATAATGAAACTTTTATATGATTTATATGATTTATTGACATTAAATGTATACAACCATTATACACATTTAAAATTAGCTATGTTATTAATGTTTAATTTGGTCATAATATTTTTTATGGATTACATAGTATGTTGTTAATTTGATCGTAATATTTTTTATGGATTACATAATATGTTGTTAATTTGATAGTAATATCTTTCACAAAATAAATAAATTACGGTTTTAATCCAGTCAGATTAAAATCAAATTGAAATATATTGAAATATAATCAATTTAATTAATAATACTAACACATCAACTATATGCTATATTTTTCGTTTGATACATATGACTTTTACTTCTTTTGTATGAAACGTAGCAGCATTAAGTAAGATAATTTGATGTGTTAAAAGATATTTTTCTTTTATTATTCTTTATTTTGATTAAAGCACACATAACATTTTACCACACATAACATTTTGAATACTTATGTTTGACGAGGTGTCTGAAAATATCTAATCATTTTAACCCATCAGAAAAATTTTTTATCTGTACACGTTTTGAAAGTTTCAGTGCGAAAATTTTTGCTGTATTCTTTTCAGTGTTGTAGTAAACGTTACATAATATTATTGTACAACGATAAAATTATTTATACTATTATATATGATTAACTAGCATAAACTGGGCATCAAATGGAGTACTCGTGTCTCAGGGTCTGAAATGCCGACCAGGAAGAAAATCATTGGTTTTTTAGCGTTTTCAACGCATAAACAACGGTGAATTAGAGAAATACGTCAAACAAAATGATACAAGTTGATTCAAGAAAATAATGTTGATATCCCTTACAGTGTTGTCAATTATCTTCAGCGCAGACGAAGTAAAAATACATATACCTTGTCACTGTCAGTAGATTCCGATACAAGAAATCAGTATCTAACACGTTTTATATTATGCATCTATGTATATATCAGAAAAATTTCTATTCGTGTTTTAATATTAATATACATTTCATGTATATAATTATTTATACTTCATTGTTTTTAAAAATGATTTTTATTTTGATTGGCAACTGGTGATTGATTGCCGCATATTTATTTAGTTTTAAATGGCCATCGATGGAAATAAAATTTGAAGAGCGTGAGATGTGAAACTACAAAGATATAAAGCCTTGGCTTCGAGAATTCTCTGTTTGGAAAATAGATCCTCCAATTTTACGAAATATATTATACACAACAAAAACAAGCAATTAGCTAATGTTAGGACCGATTTACGGCAAATCATCGCAACAGCGATTCTTTTGAAAGAATAGATATATAATATTTTCTTATCTTTCTTTTCATGAAACAAAAGATCTTTGCGTCTCTGTTCTTCCAAAGTACCACCGCTTTTAGTCCCTTCGTAACTGCATCGGGCCTAATTCGACCGTATATAATAACGATACAATAACGAAATAATAATAATAAACAACTCTCAAGAAGCACAAGTATATCCATATATATATATACGTATAAACATCCATCTCTGGTCAATAGCAGCCGATCGGGAACATTGTTACTAGAGCTTTCTAAACGCAATATTAGATTTGTTTCCCTGATCACTTTCATTAGAGCGAATCTAAACGTCCCGGATACGCACACATGTTAAGCGTCATATATATATCCAATCCGAAGATGTTCAAACATACCTGAATTACGACAGGATATCTTACTGGATTTATCTATTAGCAGAAAAAATAGCATACTTCTTATGCAAAGAAGAGAGCCATATCGGCTAAATTTTGAAAAATATGGACTCTCAGCCACCGCTTTAACACAAGTTCTTCACCCTAGCTCTTGTAACAAACAGTTACTGATTCTGTCGTTCAAGCTGAACAGCTGAAATCTTTTTCTGCTCTACCTCCATTCCAGATTTCTGTCATATCATTATTCCAGATACAGAAACTACAAACGGAAAACAACATAAAACCTTTCCTTCCAGAATGCATCAAAAGGGAACTCACTGACTCCAGTAACAATTCCTTTAGCAATTTGAATACTGTCAAAGATGACAGTAAAGCAGTTGTTCTTACCAAAGAAATCAAGAAGCGCAAAATGGCTAATAGGCCACAGACTTTGCTAGAAATCTCCTTGCTACTTACTGCCTGCAAGGACTTCATCACGGATCCTACTCTAAACCACTCATTGAATTTTCATTGTTGTCTATAGTTCCTAGTAAATGACAATTCTAGCGTTAAACCACACAAGAGACATACCAGCTCTAATATATATAATATATATAATATAATATATATAATATAATCTAATATATATAATATAATCTAATATATATAATATAATAAAGATAATAATAATATATATAATATAATAATGATAATAATAATATGTATAATATAATAAAGATGTTTTCCTCTTTAAAAGAGAGCGTAAGATAAAAAACCGCATCGCAGGAATTGTTAAACGCCTTAACAGCTTCTATCCAGAAGATGCTGCGAATAAAGATTTCTCTCTTCCAGAGGACCTTAATTAAATTAAATTTATTCATGGCTGCAACTTCTACATCGCTGCGGTTTCCTTCTGAAATTCAAAAAGTTTTTTCTCTAAGTGCCTGGAATCCATATTAGTCAATCTTCATCTTCGTTAAAACGTGGTTCATTCAAAAGGACAATTTCAGTTTGCCAAAATTCATAGAGTTTAGGAAAGACAGAACCCACTCAAAAGACGCGCGGAATTTTAATTCTAATCCGTAAAAACGTGGCTTTCAGGCAAATTACTAACATTAAATCTTCTTCTTGAGTGTTAATTAAATCTCAGTTGAAATATGCAGTCTTTGTCGAAATAATGTAAAACCAGAACTCGATGTACTTCCATACTCTTATAGAGATTCAAGCCTCACTCTCTCACAAGATCAGTTATCTAATTATCCAAAATATTGTCTCTAAACGCAACTGTATTCTTGTAGATGACTTTAACGCTTATCACTCTAATTAGAATTGTAATATACAGATAGCAATGGTAGAAGATCATAATGCTTTTAAAATCGCTGATCTACTACACAATAACAACTCTTATAGATATATTAACGTATACAAAAATTTTAAATCTAATATTAAATCTAATCACTTTTATTCTCCATCTTGAATATTTGTGATAAAATTGATACTATTGTATATGACAAAATCGGTAGGATTCTGATTATTTCTTATTTGTTTTAATATTAAGGTAAGAAAAAACTACTATGAGAAAAGTCTTTCAACCTTAAATCGAAATGTATTAACTGGTCAAAACTTTCCCGTACTCTCGTGAATCATTACATGGACTTTTTCTCTAATGATTACGATGCTCAACTTCCCAGTGGCAAATACAAATTTTTTATTAACATTATCACTGATGCAATTAAATCCAATTCACCTTCTAAAAATAAATTTATTAGCTTTTCTAAAAAAAAATAAAAAAAGTCCCGTTCTGTGGTGGGACTCCTTTCAGGAAATGGCAGCATTCGTATATTTTGGAGAATTTGATTAAATATGAAAGAATTTCGGCCCTTATTACAAAAACTTAAAAAAAAAGAGATACTTTCAGAAAATTCGCTACAAGTATATTCTAATCCAAAGTACGTTTGAAAGAAATGTAAAAGTTTTAAAAATAAGTGGGTCAAAGTTACTTCTTCTCACTTCTCAGAAATCCTATGCAATCTAATGATCAACAAAGTACAAAATAAGTCCAATCAGACCCATCTTACTTCCCTATTTGTCATTCTAATAACTTTTTTGATTCTCGTTTTAGCTTTTCCTAATTCAACATTGCACTTGATTCAAAGAATATCAAATCAGCCACAAGTGTGGATGGAATTGGCTTTGACATTTTTAAAAAACTACCTACAAAGTACGAATTCTTCTTACATTTTCAACTATATGTTTGATAACAACGACTATCCCTACAGTTGCAAATGTTCTTTCGTTCATTTCATAAAAAAGTTTGATGGCCTAAATCTTCGATTTAAATCCTTCGTGCACCTATAAACTGTTTAAGACTATTATCAAAAGCCGACTTCAGTGTTGGGTTGAAATTAGTAACTTACTTCCAGACAGCCATGATTTTAAAAAAAGCAAATCATATGCTGACAATTTGGTCAATCTTACTCATCTACTCTAAGATATATGAAACCTTCAGGTATCATCAGCAAGTTCTGGCTGCATTTCTAGATATGGCTTTCAAAACCCTAAAATTTGTGGAATTTCTCATTCGAGCAAGAATTATATTCTCAAATCAAATATTAAACAAATCTGGATGTGTCTTCAAAGATATTTCACAAGACGGAGTCTTAAGCCTCCTACTATATATTCTATTTACCTCTCAAATCAGTGAAAATCTTTCGAAAACAGTCTCTATCTCTTAATTCGCAAATGACATTGCTATTTATACCAAATTCTCATACTTTGAAAGAGTAACAAAGTCCTTAGGGAACTGTTAGTTCAGTAAAAATTTGAATTCTTCGAATACAAATTATCATTTGCGTCACAAATTAACCAAATATATGATGAAACTAATTGACCTGAAACTTATCTTTTAAGCAACAAACTTGAAAAAAATCCAAAATAATGTTATCAGATTAACCTTAAGTTAAGATTAACCGCAGCATTACCCCTATCAATATTATGTTGGTCGAATCGCCGAAACTCACACTGTTAGCCGATAGAAACAAATTTTTATGACTCCTATCGTGCCAAAATCGTAATTGCAAATAGTAATTCTCACTTGTTTCATTATAAGCCAACATGTACTTCGTCAGTGTATTTCATTCATTATGGAGGTTAAGATTAATATATAAAATAACACTAATTACAGTCTTTACTGCCATAATTTCGAAATCCTAATCATGTCCATTCTATTCGACTCTAGTCTATGAAACATTCTTAAAGTATCCAAAAACTCAAATTTTCTGATTGATCAAGTCCTGAGAAATCCGCTTGTGCAATATATACCGATGGGAGCAAATGTACTCTGATTATGTTGGATCTGCCTGTGTATGTTACGATCTCAATGCCCGCATCTAAAGAAATATTGATAACTAACTATGTCTCCATATTTACTGCTGAATGTATTGCTCTAAATGATGCTATAGATGTAGCTATAGGTTACAAAAATAAGAACTTCGCCATTTTCTCTGACTCTCTAAGTGCTCAATGTTTGGTATCCACAAAAACATACATAACTATATATACAAATACTAATTACAAAACATGTTCAAAATTAAAAGGAAATTTATACAATTTTGTCAAGATATTCTATGCTCCATTAAGTTTTACAAGGTTCCCTCCCATACCAGGATAACAGTCTGGTAACGAAGATATCGATAAATTAGCCAAGTCTACATTTATCTCTGAAAGTTTCTTTTTCTGATTTATTCTCATTCTTTAAATCAAGATCCAGTTATCATTCTGCCAATTTTTTAACAAATCAAGGCCTACATAAAGAAACTGCTTTGTCCAATTCTATATCAAAAACTCAACTCCTTAGTTCACTCATAAAAATCTTAATAGAGAATTCATCTCTAAATCGCATCAGAGCTAATCATTATAATCTGGCAGCTTCCTCGTTTCGTATCGGTATGTGTATGATTCTGAATGCAGGTATGGCCACAAATTTAAAAACATCGATCATACGCTGTGGAAATGCAGCCTCTACGGTTAAGCTTATCAAGAATCTCAGTAAATACAAATTATTCTTACTCCTAAATCGACAGAGTAGTTGGTAAACCAGATATCCAGACCTGCTACTGTGTCTACACTTTCCTCAAAGACTGTAACCTGAATGTATAAAGTTTATATTATAAAGTTTATATTCTTCTTTTGTATTCTATACTTATTTTATATCCTATTCTTATTTTAGTCCTACTGATGTAGCTGTAGTAAACTCCAAATGAGGTTTCCAAAGATTAAACAAACAAAAAAATATATATATTACTATATATATAAATAATATATTACTGTTTTCAAGGAATTTGTGTTTCTCAGTGTTGAGGCACATGTATTTCAACGTGACAAATTAGAAAATTCTAAACCATTTGACTCCTTGGAAAACTTCAAACTAGTGCTATAAATTCAATAAGGCTCAAGTGCGGTGAAATTTTCCGTAGCATAGGGTTATAAACGTACGAAGGATTCTTGACGCAAAAGAATATTTTTCAGAAGATAACCATTTACAGAAATGAGTCACTGAGTCATTCTCTTAAACGGCGATGAGAAATTTTGAAAATCTTCCCCCACTTTTTGGTTTTAACACATCCTCCGCTCTATAACCCCTCAGAGTTTCTTTTGAAAAGGTAATTTAAGTACTTTTAACTGTAATTTTGAGTATTCAAAGTAGTATTTTTATAATAATAACAAGTCAAAAGAATAGTATTGTTAAGAGTATTTTATAGTAATCTTGAACACAACGCAGTAATAAGAAAGACAGTAATTTTTAACATAACAACACAGAATAATTTTTAATTTTCTGCATTTTATTAAAATTTGTAATCGAATCGTCAGTCAATATTAGGTTAAGTATCTGTCGGATACAGTTGTCAATACCTTAGTCATTCAGATAAACCAAGCTTTCTGAATTTAATAGAAGTCTTCAAGCTTATCGCATAATAAACACAGTGCAAATTTACAAAGTTATTCATTTTCTACAGTAGTATATGGTCCTTCAAACAACAAAGGATATACATAAAAGTACAAGAACGATAACGGTCGTGAGAAATCAGCAAATTATAGATGCCTGATGTTTATAGAACTTTATAAATATTTATTTCGATCCTTTGTCGGAAATTTTTACAAAAAAAAAAAACGTTTCCTGCGAATGAGTTAAGGTGTGATAATAACAATCAGTTCAATGTGTTTTAAGACATTGAATTTAAGTAAGTTGCGGAGTGAACAGATGGTTTTTCATAGCGTTTCTTTGCACTTCCTGAGAATGTGCACGCATGTTTGCTACCACTTTCACCAACAATCCTCGTCAATATGTATCATGGGATAAAATAAAAAAAATTTATGGAATTTGATAAGTTGCAACTATTTAATACAGGTTTAACGATACAAATATAGATAGCATTTAGGCAAGTCATCTAAACTTGAAAGTCTAAATTTTTCCAAAGTATTAATTATATAAAAAAATGTTTTAAAGTCACTGATTCTATTTTAAACGAGAAGTAATTTTGTTTAATTAGTTATTTTGTAGATACACATAGTGGATATGCAAAAAACAATTTTATTGCTATACATACTGTTATACAATTTTATTACTATAAATATTTCATTGCTTTATATATTTAATAGGTTAATTAATCCATGTTGTCTGCAAGGCTTGACGCAAATTGTTATAGCAACAGCAGCAGAACAGAGAAAGAATACTTAAAAAAACAGAAAAATAAAGCTCTTTTCTTTTACATGAGAGAAAAAAAAAGAGAACTTTAGATGTAGATAAAAACATTGATTCATGCCAATTTATCCACGTGAGATACAATGTTTAGTAACAAATTTGTGTTCAAAACACATATGCTGCTTTTTCATGAACACACAATTGCTCAGCAGCAAAGCAATATATTATTTTATATGAAACAATTCAAACGAATAGTTTACTGAAATTTAGATGCAATGCATTTTGAATACAGAGACCTAGAAATTGGTGCCAAATTTTCGCGTCTAATTTTTTCTTGCAATTCATCCAAATGATTTGTGTCCATTTATCGCCAAGCATTACGTTTAGTATTTTAAAAGCACTGCGCCCAAATTACCACTAATTTGTATTCATCTATGTAAAATAATGTATGACTTTACCACCGAGTAACTATAATTCTACTCTTGTTATTAATGATCTCCGCAGTTGATGCAAGATTATACTCACAAAAACAACAATAGCAACGAACACTAATTTTCATTGACAACTTGGTAATATACTATTCAACAATCAGTCAAATTTTACAGAAAGTTTTAAATAAAGTATTAAACACAGTATTAGAACTCTTAGATGGGATATGAGATTATTTTATAAAGCTGTTAAATTAATTTGCAGATCACAGCCATAATTTACTGAATACAATGATCGAGCAAGTTAAATATGAAAATGAAAAGAAAGAGAGTGTTGTNAAATATGAAAATGAAAAGAAAGAGAGTGTTGTCTGATCATGAGCGGCAATGTTCTGTGAGAACATTGAACGCAGGAAAAATTTATTGCATGAATTATGATTAATAATATTAATGTCGTTAGTTTCTGTCGAATAATCTGCGTAAATAGTCGAAGACAAATCTCAATGATCAAATCTCATTTCACTGTCAAGCGATTCTAACCGTAACTATTCGTACGAAGCACTGTCGATGTGGACTTCAAGAATACGTTGCAGTAACCAGTGAGAAAGACAAGGTTTTGATAACACTGAAAATTAGGTAGAAATCGAATAATGAGACGAACTCTCTCTCCTGTTTGGCTTTCCTAAGGAGTTATCCACAAGAGTTATCCTGCATCTGCCAAATCAGTTTCCATCGTAATAGTAAAGGGAATCTTCTCAAAGTTAAATGATACGTCTAGAATGCCGATTCTAGAAGTAAGAATGTTGCATGTCTCAATTCTAGGAAAAATAGTGAATTCTAAAATTTTTCTAAAAGTAAACAATTTTCTAAGAGTAAACTGTGTTGCAGAAATCATAGATGGATAAAGCTGGTACTTCGCAATGTGATGTCGTCATTTCGACGCTTTTCGTTTGCTTAAACATAAGAAATATATTGGATATAAGATCTTGTATTATTTAATGTATCCGACACTTTCACCGCAAACTTTCGCATCACTCGAAATCATAAACATCATTTCTTATGCGAGTACTTCTCATACCAATTACATCCATAAACACTGCGAATACACCTGACATACTTTATTTTATCATGCGAATTATTTTAGACGATAAGCACTATATAATATTCTGTAGTTCAATAGTTAAAATAGCTTGATCAAAGTAGTAGCTATGGGATAAGTGTTAATGTTTTTATTTCTAAGCGGTTCCAATTTCGAGTGTCTGACGAGAAAACACTGGTTTTTTTAGACGATCTTTAACGCGCAAGATTTCCTGCCTGCCACAAAAATAAGGCGTACAGAAAGTCGTAGCTGTTGACAAAGAAATTTACATTACGAAAAAATAATACTGTACAGTCACACATCGAACAAGCGTAAACATCATTTACCTCAGTTATTCGGCAAATAAAATATTGCAAATTCTCGACAGCAGTACCATAACTGCTGCAATATCATATAAAGATATTGAAAGAGATTTCACTGAAGAAATCTTATCAACATTTTCCTCTTTCCTATTCCTCTTTCTTTGGAAAGAAATGAAATCAGTTCAATGAGTAACAAGTTTTTCAGGTGAAAAGAAACATTTTTTGTATTCCTGCATTATTAAACGATATCTTAGATAATGCTAATGCTAGTAAAGTTAAGATATCCATAATTGTATCAGTTAGAGAAATTATTTTAAGAAAAAAAATTACAATTCTTTTCGAACAAGTTTGCTTAGAGTATACTTCCATTACCGATAAGCATGAATTAAAACGAGAGAAATATAAGCAGCAAGCCTTCTTGGATCAAATACACTTCAGATCCAGACGATTAGTTATCCTTTCCTAAGTAGCGTTTCCAATAGAGCAATTGCCAGCTGAAATTGTTGAAATATAGATGTATATAGATGTTGAAATATAGATATCAGAACGGCTAGCTGATCTTTCAGAAGAAAAGCTACACTTCAAAGAAAATGATCGTTTTAACAATCCTGTCCTGCTTTCAAAAGCGAGAAAGTACGATTCGAGGAATTGTAGCAACAATGTCTAAAATATCCTATATTTTATCTAAAGATAAAATTACTAATGCTTGCTGGATTTGGTAGAATTGCCAGTAGAATGATTAGGAGACAAACAATTAAGATATAGCTTTTTCTCTATTACCAGGTCTCTGATGTCCGTAAATACTTATGCTCTTGAAGAATGGAAAGGAGGAAATAATCAATCTGATATAAGAAGCATTGCTGAGATCTCGAAATTATCGGTGATTTCTAGATCGCTGTGAACATTATGATATTACTTGATCTTGACTATTAGTTGGTTGACTATTAGTTGGTTTCTTTTACGGAACAGAGTACTTGGAAGTCCCACAGAAATAGTTTTCATAGTTTTCAGAATTTAAAATCAATTTTTCACAAGTATCTGTAGCTGCTAAAAAAACAGGAATTTCGATTGATTAGTCAATAAAGGCTCCTCACGAAGAATTTAGTCACCCAAGAATGAGGAAAACTTGCCAATCACTTCACTGCTCAATATCCCAGTCGTTTTAAAGCATTGTTGCATACTCAACGTCCTGTATTGATATTATATGGAGTTGGTATAGTTGATCCTGAGATCAATGTATATTTTCCAAAATCGCTGTAGCATTACAAAATACGGAAAATCTCAGGTTAATAACCTGCATTCTAAACTTCTCTGTCACGCTTAGACTTAACTTAGACTATTCATTTACCTAATATTAAATATCTTCAAGCCTTTTTTTACTTTTCTATCTCTGTCATCTCTTTTTGTAAGAAAGTACAATATATCTTAGTAGAGCCCAGGATATACCAATAGTATGCTTGCTAGAGCCATATTTTTTAATTTACTTACTCTTGCGATATTAGGACAATTGGTACATATGTGTTTCAGCTTTTGCCTTAAACTTTTCACTTTAAGGCTTATGGATTTTTTTCTGTATCTGGCGTAATTACAAAATTACAAAATTAGTATATACATAAAAACTGCACTGTCAACACCATCTGGCGTCCATTAAACATTATTCACAAGTTTCTGCATATTTTTCTTGTTGTTTTGGATAGAAGTACAGCTAGATTCTTTCCTATCTAAGCACTGTCAATGACAGGTCTCGTGTTTCTATAGTGATGCAAAATCATGGAATCTTCATTTCTTACATTATTCATTACCGACGGTTCAAGATTTTTAATTATAATTTCATTTATGATTCAGAAATTATATTCAGTTACAATTTCTGAATAATGCCTGGAAGTTTGATCAAAAGGAATTTACCCTTAGTTTTTCTAACTCTTTTGAGCCGCAGAAACTTATCACACGTTTTCTAAATCATCAATTTTAGCTCGATGATGTCGATATAACTAATTGGCTTTTTCTCCTACTTTCATGGTTTCAAAAATATGATGATAAGAAAATGATTTAAAAAGTAATTATTCCTATAAAATTAAAGTTATAGTATTTTCTAAATTTTTCTGCATATGTGGCTCGACATACTTTTTATGTAGTATTTCGCAGTACATTGAAAGTGAATTAAAAATTGAATGATTTCATTTAAGAAATCGGATTTCACTTCCTACGCATACATCAATAGAAAAATTAATAACACCAGATTATGATATCATCGAAACTATTCACGTCTTATCTGAACCACTTTTTAATATAACTGTTATATATTATTATAATAGTTACATTAATATTACTATATATTATAATAAATATAACTATTATATAAGAGTAGTTTTCGAGTAATTCATATTTATAGATTAAAATTCTGCATTCTGTATACTTTGGTAATATTCTGCATGAAAATAAAAAGAAAGTATTTTTTACAAATAATTTGGATAAATAGAATACTTAAATAGAATTGGAATTACACGTTCGCAGATTTAAAGACTGACAAGTTTTTAAGTTTTTTAAGTTTTCTCTAGAATAAAGGAATGAGACATACACAACTTTCTACAGATACAATTCTTTTACAAAAATTTCATCAAGACAACATATTAATGTAATAAATATAAAACTTTGTGATACATTCGAGTTATACTTGTCTTATTTGTTAATCACATTATATACATTATACTTGTCTTATTTGTTAATCACTTTTAGCGACGAATCAACATTTTTAAAAAGAATCAACTTTCATAATCATTTCTCTTCTCTTTAAAAAAATTTATCGTTCAGCTATAATTTATTCTGATAATCTCAGATATTGCGACGAAAGTCAAAAGATGAATGATGTTTTCTATAGGTTGACAAAATTTAGATTAAATACTTTTTATCTTTGACAATATCCATTTCTATAATCTCAAAAAAGCATTCTTTCTGAAATGTGATTTTACACTTTGTAGAAGTGACAAGAGGAATATTCGTAATCAAGAGTTGAAACAGGATTAAAAAGACATACATTCAAAAACACATACATTCCTGATCGTGAAATTTAAAGCATGTTAAGCTTCCAAATTAATTATATTTTTAAATAAATTAATATTTTATTCATACTACTGTATTTTTATAGTAATTTTAATTAATTATATTTAAAGATAAAAGTAGTAATTATGATATGGTTGGTTCTTAGAGAATTATATAAAAAATATTGTTTAAAGTTAAAGTGTGTTTTAAACTTTTAAGTAGATGTGTGTGTGTGTGTGTGTGTGTG